>LDMZ01027808.1:0-10410 GCA_001455285.1 Sphaeromyxa zaharoni | reverse complement strand
ATTTTACAACTTATTGAAAGATGAATAAAATATGTGTTTTGTAACTTTCTGAAAAAAATAACATCATCTTTTCATGATAACAATCAAATATTACCGAATTTTTAATAAAAAATAACTTAAAATCCCATGTTTATGTACAGTGAACCTTTCATCAAACGAATCACAATTAAATACAAGTTTGGAATGTTAATTATTAAAGTATTTTTTAAGTATAACCATCCATTTTATATTTAAAATCTTTTCTTTTAACAAAAATTAACTTTCTAAAGGGAATCTTTTAAACTTCTATAATTTCAAAAAATCATATTTTACCAAATAATTAGCAGAAAACAAAATTTTTAAATAATATCACACCGTTTATCTATGGATGATAATATATTATTATGTTTTATTCTATATATTCATTGAAATATGCATCCAATCTCAAATAGATAATATTTTTTCTATTTTAAAATTATGGAAAATAGACAGGAGTGAAATAAAAAATTCATGTATATCAGTTTAAATATAAGTGATTTAAATAATAATTAATTTTTAGAATATTATTGATTATAGATTCGAATACTACCTAACCTTTTTCTGGATAACTTTTAATATGCGAGAAGTAAATTTAACTTATAAAGCCTATATTGATATTAATCGGACAAGTAATATTTTTGACTGGAGGATTGTGTTTACCATAAAAACCTTATTAATTTTAAACAATCCCTATGTGAAATATGCTAAACTTGAATTATCTTGACTTCCAATTATTTATTGTATATATCTTGAAAAAAAGGTTAATATGTTTGTAATATTTGGCATTATTTAGGAGTAAATAAATCGTAAATTTCTAGGTTACGTCATTACTTTAGAAAAATTTTGCAACCGTAGCATGATGATGAGTCATTCAATTTGATTTAGTCACCTTAAGATATAATAATTATTAATAACAAAAAATTTCAAAAATTGTTTACCACCGATTAATGATCTTTATTAAATCCAAAATGTAAATATTTGAAATAGAAAATTTCGGTAAAAAGAAGATTTGTTTCAATTATTATATATGTTAAGTAAATTAGGTTAATCTTGCTTTTATATATGCAAACAAAAGATGTTTTAAATTATTATTTTTTGTTTATTAGTGCATTAGTGTTTTTAATCTTCCGAAATTGTATATAGAAATTATTAGTAAAACGGATTATTGTTCATTATTTCATTAAGATATTTTTATAATAATAGTGCGTTCAATTTTAAACAAAAAAAAATTATAAAATATTTTTTGAATGTTTGAAATTATTTAAGAATCTGCAAAAAAGGTTGTGAAATGGTGAGAAATAAATATACTTTTGAGAAAAAAAAATTCAAATACTGATAGGTTATTTCTCATTATATTAAAGTTCGTAGAAGAAAATATTATAATTTTTTTGAAACAATATTTTTCATACATTTTGTAACTTTACTTAATTTATTATCAATAATAGCTACACTATTGACTTTCAATCCAATTTATTAAATAACAATGATCTTTATGATGCTTCCGACCCAAACACTTGCTGTCTTTTTTGTAAAATCGTATTTTTTTTAGAAATATTTTTAAGGAGTTATTATAGATGAAAATTTAATGTTAAAAGTGCTTTTAGAAGGTTTGCTTAAATTAAAGAAAATTCGAAAATTGATTCACTTTCTTATTCATATTGTAAATTATATAAATACCATAAAACTAAATAAACTTTGGTAAAAATACGACAAAAAAAGTAGGTTTGGATTAATTTAATAAAAATCTAATATTTAGTTTGCTGAAAAAATAATAAGCTCAAATTTTTTCAAGTTGACCTTCTTTATTTTATTTACACTGATGAACCCAGATATGTAACTGTTTTCTACAATGGTAACCGTTTTGTAAATGATCTAAAAACTTTTTTTAGATAGCATAGTATATTTTAAAAAATTTACATCGAATATCACATTCATATGAAGAGGCCAGTGTCTGCATGACGGAATCAATAAGAAAATGAAAAAATATAAAATTTTATGGCCTATCTTTTTAATTTGAAGGACATGAAGTAAGAAGTGCAAATTAACAGGCATGATATTAGCCTTAAATCAAAAGTTTAAAATTTAATACTGATGCTAAAAATTTTAGCTCAATTATGCTACACGAATAAATCATAAATTTTTTTCCAATAAGTCAATGCCAACAGAAATTAATATAAAATTTTCCGATAAATTAAATTTATAAATGGTAACTGATTAGAATATAAAAACTTTGCGACTTTTCTAAAATCCAGGTAAGACTAATTTTATATTTTTTAAAAATTGTTTTCACCATATTTTTAACAATAAATAAATAACATTTAATTATTTAAAACATTAATATACATATTAAAAGTTTGTATTTACATAATTAGGTCGAAAATTTAGAAACATCCATTGAATCGTTGCAATGTAATTTAGTAAATAAAAAAAGTTATGATAATTCGGATAATTTTACTTTGAAAATTTGTTATTCTTGGATCAGTTAAAAATTTTTTTAATTTTTTTCGTTTTAACGTTAATTCTTTTAAAAAATTGAAATATTTATCATTCAGTTTATCATACAACAAATGATATTTCCTAATATATTTTTTGTTTCTTTTGGAAAATTAAATAAATGAATTTTTTTTATTCCAATTAGAACTCATTAAAAGACTTTTATACCTAAAATTACATTGAAATCGAAAATGACCTATGATAATGAATAGATAATATATTTGTTAAGTAATAAAATATTAATTCAGATATATAAGCATACTCCAGTACTAGACATAAAATGTGTCTTAAATAACAATAAACAAAATTTCTTTAAAGTTTTAATGAAACAGTGAAGAAAAAATAAAATATTTTTTGTATCGAATCATATTATCTCCTAAAAATATAAAAATATGTTTGAAAGCATACAAAAAATTTATAATAATAAATCTCTGTTTATCAATTATCCATACAATCTGAAAAAAATATACAATGTAAATTCCAATTAACCCGAAATTTTTTAATTTCATTTAAAAAATTAATAAAAATATAAAAACATATATAAAAAATAGTTCATAATTTAAATGTGGTTGATACACCTATAATTCACCTAAAAAATAATTCTTAATGATGAATGAAATTAGCTTACATAATGAATTTATAGGTTTGATTCTTCGGAAAAATACATTACCAATTAAAAAATAATGGAATGATTATAAAAAATCTATCTAACTTGCTTAACATACATACAAATAAAACTTAATTTCATATATTTTGAAGTCTATTAATCATGCCAGATAGAATTTAATAATATAAAAACATATAATCAAAAAAAACAAATATTATATAGAAAATATATATTTGAAATAAAAAATACCTTAAATATAATATTTTACTAATAATTCAATCTTTATATATGAAAATTTATTTGAATAGGATGCGGAACGATTTTGATCCCAACTATCACTGAAATTTCTTAACTTAAAATGAATACTAATTTAATTTTAAAAATACCACATTTTTAGACTGCGTGGAATGGATACCAACCATGTTATAAAATGATAAAATTAATGATTTGATACTAAATGAATCTAAGCTGAAAAAATGAAAACTGGAACGTGCAAAAACCATACATAACTTATCTGATCACTAAGAGAAATCAACAACACAAATCATAGATCTGAATCTGTTATATACTAAATGCTTTGATCCTGGATACGTCTATGTATTTATCTTTGTAAAAACGATATTTTTCAATGAATACAAAAGATGGCTTACAAAAATTAAAATATTTTCAAACTTTATTTTTTTAATGGATTTCCGCAGCATCAATATACTTTCTACATATACAAAAGTTCATTCTAGCTTTTAAATTAAAAAAAAACTGACAAAGTTGTCATTTAATTTAGACAAGCATAATACTTTTTCAAGTAACTTTATATTCATAGAAATACGTAAAGAAATTCGGGATCGCTTTCAAAAATTCATTTTTGTACATTAAATAACTTTTTTACAAAAATCCTTTATATCATTTTCAAGTCAATTAAGAAATTCTTCATACAACTAGTGTCAATTTAAATGTCAATTCTAATAATTCGCGATATCTCAGATAATTCCTGCTATTGAGATAATATATATAAAGGAAAAATTTAACAAATTATTTAACTATTTATGATTTAACATGAGATTCACTGCGTAAAAATGAAAGCGTTCCAGTTAAATATCACCTCTGTAATAAAAACTTTCCATCGATGTTGGGTACAAATTATTAAAATTAATTATTTTACCCGACCAATCATTAATAGTGAAAAATACAAATTTGGAAATGTGTGACAATAAAAACTTGAAAAACTACCGGAGATACCGATGGTTCAAGTTATAAATAAAAAAAAATTACTGTTTTAATAAATCCAAACAATAAATTGATTTTAATGTAACCTTAAAGGAACATAACAGATAAGATTTAATAATTTCTATAGAAATACTTACTATGCAGATATATTTCAAGAATTAATTTAAAATTTTTCTGTGAATATTTGCTTTGAAAATATTCACTTAATTCTAAAAATGAATTGAACATTTATTATTAAAAAAAACTTTTATAGAGTGTTAACCTTAAAATTTTGGGTAATCAGAAACGTGTTTCCATAAAATGAAAATCCGAGCATATTATTTTCCATTTATTAGTGTAGAGTGACCAACACTAATTTCTGCAACGACGTGGAGATGGTTAATTCCACATAAAGTAATAATAAATTTCCCAAAAAAATTAAAAAACTGTTAACCGACTAGATAAAATAATACTAACATGTTTAATTATCATAAGACATGAAATTTATTTTTAATTATTTGTATTATGGCTACCATTAGTAGAAATGAAGAAATAACAAAAAAAGTAATTGAATTTACAATTAAAATTTTAACTGAAATTTTGACATATCCAAGCTGTAAAGAGTTGTTTCTCTATGGCTTAAAAATTGGTTTTATTGAATACCAGAGAAATGCTAACATAATATAAATTAAATAGACTAGTTCCACTGGTAAAATTGAAAAAATAAATTTAATGGATGGAGCAGGAAGATGCCTAATATTTTTGTTAAACTCATGAATTTCCATATATTCCTCATCATAAAAATTTACGCTATATTAAGGCTAACAAATTTATTATTCATCTTTGAAAATATTTTTAGCATTAATATTGCAAATAATGAAATTACGCTTATTGATCTTAAAAACATTAAAACTGGTCATTATCCTGCTACAGAAATATTTTCAAATTGTAAAATATTATTATCTATGCTTAATTCAAATCTTACACTATCTATTTAAGAAAAATTTTTTTGAAATTTTTTTTTATATGTGGTACATTTGTATTTCAGTTATATATCAAAACAAATAATAACAAAAATTAAATGAAATAAAATTTTATTACAACTAATTAATTTTTTTGAGCAGATATATTAACCTATTTTGCCAGATGAAATAAATGAATTACTAAAAATTAAAATTATTTCTATATATAATCAGGAAATGAAATATTACCAGCAGATATAATTTTAAAAAGGAAATTTGAAATTACCTTTTTTCAGATTCATTTTCATTCAAAGGTCATCCCAATTTTTTCAGTATAAATCAAGGGTATTCCAAAAAATATTTTTTTTCGAACATATATAGAAAAAAATAAAGTAATCAGCCATTTTACTTCTTATTAAAACTACATATATAAACATTTTAAATAAATTGATAAAACAGATATTAATAACAAATCACAAGAATTAATATAAAAAATTGAAATTATTAAAAAATCTTATTATTCGTGAAGGTTGAGGGTATCAAATTTAAAAAGAGCTGTGAGTTTAAAATACTTAAAAACACTTTATTTAATTTATTTTTAAATATTTTATCAAAATCCTTCGGTAATGGATACTACCAAAAGGCCAAAATCGTTCAAACACATAGATTTTTTAATGAATAAAAACGATATGCAACATTCTAGATTACTTTTAATATAAAAAGAAATATTTGATTAAGAAAATTGCCTTTTAACATGACACTAACAAAAATTTCGTATTTAATTTATACTTCCAATATTTTACACAATAAATTAAATTGCAAAGAAAAAGGCACTCGAATATCAACATCCCGGACGATTAAGGCTAAGGAAAATATTATTTATATTAAGTAAACATATTAAAATACAGAAATATCGAATGGAAAGAGGTAGGAAATCCCTTAGTATATAAAAAGAAAATATTTAAAATATATAATTATGTAACATATATATATATTAATATATTTAAATTAAAAACTATCCCCGATAAATTTATTATATCAGAAAACCTTCACTTTTAAATAAAAATAACATATTTTAAATGAAAATATATCACACGAATTGACTGCAAAATAGAATATTCTTTTATAATAAAACAGTATTTTAATTTTTCATGTTTACATTTCTTCGCTTAAATTTGGTAGAAGACTAATCGGGAATCGATGCATGCGGTACCAAAATTTTAATTATTTTTATTCTAATTATAAATTTACAAATTCAACACTATGCTTTCTGACCCAGAATAAAATGAAGTTTTTTTATTCTAGATAAAAAAAATTAAATTGCATCCGTTACACGGCTGTCCAATTAAAATATTTAACAAATTTAAACTCATACCATTGTAAATACCATTAAAAGAAAATATTAGGTGCACTAATTGTGGTAATTTCAAAAACCTTTTAAAAAGTAACATATCTAAAAAATCTAAACATCCATAATCAATTTTACACAAACTTAATAATGTAAAATATGATCAATCCAAATAATTTTCATACTTTTATCATTTGGTTGAAGTTTGTTTTTTAAACTTAATATCAAATTTTTTAAGGATTACGTATCTATTATATTCTGACGATGTCATTACTTATGTTGAATTTAATTATAAGTATTTACATGAAATACATTGAATAATGAAATATTTTTAGGATTCATAAAAAATTAAATTTTTAAATTATATTACAAACATAAATAAAGCTCATTAAACATCTTTTTAAAGTTAATTACAACATAAATTTAAAAATTCTTCAATATATTTTCAAGTATAATAAGTATTTACATGATATTTTACAAGAATTCTTATTCTATCACAGAACATAAATTGCGATTTTTTTAAAAAATGAGAGAATTCAATTTAACGATAACAATAACTAATACATTTCTTCATACTCAAGATATAACATTCGACTAAATTTAAGCAATCTAACAAATGCTGTGATATGTCAGTTTATTTGATTAACATATGCAACGGAAGAACATTTTTAAATCTTTTTATTAGATAAATTATTAAGTTAAGGTTTTTAACCGGTCATGATTATAAATTCAAAGAAAATTAAATTTATTTAATGTTTAATTGAGATTTCTTTAAATTATTATAAATTATTTTTAAAATAATAAAATTCTCTATCTTCTCTCTAATAATTAAATATATACAGACTCATCATTGCATAGATAAATACGCCAATTTTTTATATTATATAATTTCAATTATAATAAAGAGTATTGAACGATCAAATATTCAATCGTTTCAAAACTAATTAATAAATATATGAAGTTTCTGTTCGAATCACCCTACGACCTATATTTCAAATCCATTAATTTAACCCGATATTTAGTCTTTTTTTTATATTTTTCATATATTTCGAAACATGCTACAACATTTTAAAACATTAAAACAAGGCTACATGATATTTATTTTTTATGGAGAACATTAATTCACTTGAAAAAATGATTTGAAATGAAAAAAATCTAAAAAAATATGTTTTTTAATCATACCTAATGATTCATATTAATATATCATGAATGTTTTTGTTATTATAGAAAAGTATCCTACTTTAAAAATGCTCTAGAATTTTATGGATAATTTAATTAATGATTATATATAACGTCTTTCAAAGATTAAAAACAATAAAAACAAAATTTCCTGCCTTAAAAAAATGAGTTTATTTTTTTATTTCAAAATTGAATCATAATCTACCCCAAATATATTTCATTACATATAATAGGCGAATGCAATTTTGGGAATACAATCATTAGTTGATGTCGAATATTCTAAAAAGAACATCTAGCTTTATCAAAACTAATAGATTTTAAAAGATTTGTATATTTGCGTAAGTATGTAAATCACTTTACAAGATTCGATAGCTAAAAAACTACCATTGTAAAATTATTTTGACAATGCTCACCTATTAATTAACTGGCAACATGGCAACTAATGTCCAATCAAATAATACAACGGAGGGGTGAATCAATGACCTTAATTTAAATTTAGTTTATTGGTTTAAGTCATTAACTTTTTTTTAATTGTATTCACGATATCTTTTATAGAGTGTAAATATTAATATAAAACTTTTCAGCGGTATGTAGTGTTTTTTTAAAGATTTTTTATGGAAAAAACTAATCTAAATAATATTTAATTAGCTTGGATTTAACTTATATATTATAATTCTGTCAGTTATTTGTGAATATATTTTTTATGTAAATTGATTTTTAACATATATAAATTATAGCATTTAGTATACAAGTTCTTTATAAATCAACAAATCTTTAAAAAATAAATTTTAAAGCTTTTGGATTTGAATTTTATAAACTTTAAACTATATACGCAACTACAATAATTAATTATATGGGTCAATATCCAAACAATACTTCGTTAAATAATTCGACAGATAAATTCCATTTATATTATTGAAACATATTTGTTTATGGTATATATCGAAAATCTAATATGAAGCCTTTAATGACAATAATCGTGAAAAAAAATTCTTGTGTAATTAATGTAATTTTTAGCATTTAATATTTAGTAAATATTTAAGGATATCAATTCTTAATAATTATATGAAATAGAAATTATTTTATCATTCATATTTAAAAAAGATAATATTTAATAACAATATATATGTAGTCATCACAAACTTAAAATTAGAGTGAACTTTTAATTATTAAACAGTGATTAACGCTTTGCGGAATTCCAAAATTAATAGAGTTAAACATTTTGCTGTTTATATATACTGTTCCGTTCGGTGAACTTGACTCCCTAAATCACTGCTTATTTGATACGGGTGAATGATACAATAAAATCTTTGGGTGTCTAATGGCTTCAAGTTGAGGTTAGAAAAATTTTCTAATTATTTAAAATTAAAAATCTAATAAATGATATTTGTTCATTTTTCAAAATTATTATATAAGAGTTTATTAAAATATTTATTAAGAAACTTAACTATTGATTTATTAAATTAAGACTGCATTTCTCATTAAATTAAGTAATAGATATTATTACTTTATTCATTTCCTTTTTTTTGCATTAAAAAATCTACATTTAGGTATAAAATTAAACAACTTGTAAACAATCAAGTCGATTACTTAAAATGAAATGTAATATTAATCATTTAAATTTAAATAATAAATATCATTTGTTACAAAAACAAAAATAAAATGCTCCAATTGTAAATTTTTATTTACTTAATTGCAAAATCCATTTTCCATATCTAAAATACATAAATTAATAAATAATTTAATATTTAAACACTTGTTTTTAGTAGTATTTTTATGAAGAATTTAGTTTTTCCCTCTTTAAAGATATAAATTGTGATTGATTAAATATTATCAATAATTATCGGAATAACTATTTATTACGTTTTTTCACACATAAAAGCAAGTAAATTAAATTTGTCGTGTTGGTTTTTGACTCTCTTTTGATTTTTTTAATTTAATAATATAGAATGAATTCTTCAGATCGAAAAATATCCAAACCTTACATTTTTTAAAATTAAATTGCTAATACATATATAAGTATCAATATAAAATATCGGGAAAAAATTAAAAATTAGAAGAAACATCACTCAAAAAAATTATATAATAAAGAATTTCCCAAACATAGCATTTAAATTAAAAAAAACTTTTCCCATCAATATAGTGATCTACCAATTTAAACTACAGTAGTTTTATTGTCCATCGACATCCCGATTATATAATAATAAATTCTCTAGTTTAATTAGATAAATTTTTTTTTTTGGCTGAAAGCTACAAAATTTTGTAAAATCCCGGATGTGTGTGTGGAATTCAAAAATTCTACATAAATTATTTCCATCTTTCTATGCAGAGCGACAACACCAATTATGACGATATGTCTTTCTAATATCGTTTCCTAGCACGAAACTTAAATTACTAGTTCATCTCTATATAATTCTATTTCTAGTTAAATTCACTGCAAAATTAATCATTGGACAATCCCCTTTAATTTAAATGAAATAGAGGGCTATGAAATAAAAAAAATCAAAGAGCAATTCATATTAGATTGACTAGATAAGACTGCTTATATTAAATAATATATTTGTTTGCATTATACTCGAATTATTTTCTTCAATGACTCA
>LDMZ01027792.1:0-16684 GCA_001455285.1 Sphaeromyxa zaharoni | reverse complement strand
AATCCCCACACTGCCTGTCAAAAACCCTGGGAGGCTATGACTGGCGTCTAACCTGACGCGAAAGCGGCTGGAGGTAATTCCCATCTTACTGGACCGCCTCCGAATTCATAAGGAGCAGGCAAGGTTTTTTGCTACATAGCTAAGAAAAAAAAATTAATATAAAATTGGAGGAATGAACGGATGTAATATTTATTTATGATATTTTCGAGTTTTTACGTAATTACGTTATTATTATTTCGCACCGCTGCCTGCGCTAAAAGATTAATTAAATTCTTTATCTAGGATTGAAGGTTCCATATAAAAATTATGAACTATAAAAAATTTATATTTTAAGTAATAGATTTGTAGCATAAACGGAAATTAATAATCCAAATGATATGATTTTTCGATGAAAGTGATAGAAAAACTCCTTTTCCCTATGTATTTAATTTTATTCACCTACTATTTGTATCAAGAATTTTGGAATATACTTTGCCATTAAAATATATTTTTCTATAAGAGATAATGCAGAATATTTCTAAAAAATCAAATGAATTATATGTTATTTAATTAGCAAAGGTCCAGCAACGAAGATTCGTAAAAAATATTCTATGTCAGTTATGTTTAAATAACCTTTAGATGGATATTGCTTAAATCTTAACAAATCTTTCAGTGAGCATATCATATCTATGTTTTAGCGTAAATTGATGCCTCTATTATTCCATTATCACTAGAAAAATGAAAATAGTTGAGATAATATTTCAATTTTCATTAATAAATTCATTAGTCAATAATCGCAATTGATGCAGAGTATCGAGTATATGGATAATATAATTAAATAAATAATATTCTGGAAAATATTTTATTGAGAAACTTTATTTTCCAATTAGTGCAATTTTTATCGAGCTTTTTTTCAAAAAATATGATCAAAAGAATTCAGTTACTTCCTTCAAGCTAAGAATCAGCTCTCAAAATGAAAAGGAACATTGGGTTCAATTAATTATTATTTTGTGATATTAACATTAAGGATTAGATTAAAAATAGAATAATGAGAAATAGTTTGAATCCAACATATATTTTATATTTGAATTTGAAAAAACGAGTCAATATGACCATAGCATCTGTACAGAAATATAATTATCAGCAAAATCTGTTAAAAATAATTTGTTCCCCTTAACCCTGTATTCATTAATATTTTTTTAAATCGATTTTATTTTCTTTCTAAATCCTTATGATATGTTAAAATCTTATTTTTAATCATGATAAGGTGTAATATTTTGTTGTAGTTTAATTTTGTTGATTGCTCCATTGCTATTTTTTGAACCACACTAATTGCGAACTAAGCCTGTAACTTATACACCAGTTATTGTCCAAAAAATAATTTTTGCAGCTGAATTTGCCTGGCAGCCAAATTAAATTTTGACACGAAAAAAACATTCTACATAAACGTTTTATAGACAATTAATTACCTTTTAACTATTGTCGTAATAAATTGCTATCGATTTCTAATTTATTAAGAGCCACTTTTGGTTCAAAAAATTAAAAAAATAAATTATTTTTCTTATTTTTTTAAATAAATGATAATTTAATGGCCAACCATAAATATTTTCCAAATATCACTGTATTTTACTTTTAAGAGTTTTTGATTCGACACACCTAATTTAAAAAATTGAATAAATATTCGCATGAACTGCCATGATCCAGTTGACTGAAAGCATATTTTATTAAAATTTTCAACTAATCAATTCTATCCAAAGAAGAAAATGTTTTTATTTAAGAGCGTTCTCAAAATATTTTCTACTTAAACAGTTATAAAATGAAAGAGAGACTTTAATTTTATATAAATCATTTTTTTTAAATTTTTTTTTGTAATATCTTTTATGCTTTTATTTTTAATTAATACTTTCTCGATAATATTAAAGAATATTATATTTTTAATCAATCATAGCATAGTCAACGTTTAATAAATACATCAAGATCAGAAACTTCTTACAGTGGAGTAAAATTTTTTTTCCAATTGTAGGCCTAAGGAGTTCTATAATATAAATCGGGCGCAACATATACAACTTAGTATATTATATATATATAAAATAATTATTTCATGCAGTTCATCTTGTATCTTTATTGGCCATTAAAGATAAAAAAATAATAAAAATGCTTAATTTTTATCTTTAGTTATATTAACACGTCTTCAAAGCTGACGACCAATCTTTGGAGGTTCCTTCAAAAATAGGTATAGACGGATAATAAAAATACTATTTTTACACTGAAATTAATATAAATAAAAATATATATGTGCATAGCCTCCCCTTCTAAAGGAGTTTTACATTAAAATATTGAAATCTTTTAGAAAGCCTTCAGCAAGTTCTATTTAATCATTTTAAATAGCGTTTTTCGGTCTTTCAGTTTTTATCATATTAGGTATTTTTTCCAATCTGAGGAATTTAATACGATTTCATACAATCCCAATGAAATAAAATTTGATGGTTTGGTTTTAACATTTCTAAGAATACTATTAGTATTTTATTTGAGCAGGTGTATTTGTTCCTTGTAAGAACCAGTTCACCTTTCAATCGTTTAAAAATTTAACATTTTATTGGAATATTTTTACACACATTTTAAGTTTTTAATAACATTAAAATCTAAACTCAACTTTTAGGTAAGTTTATATTTCTGTTGAAAAAATGTAACAAAATATTTGATCTCTATCTCATCTAACACCTCAAATGTAGAAATTATTGATAATAGAATTTGTTTTTTTTATCATAAAATCCATTTTTTGCAAAAAATATTTCATTTGGTGATTTATAAAGGATCTTCGTTATAAAGAAATATTTATAAATGGTTTTATATTTTTTTTATATGCAAAAATTATCATTTAGGTAATTTTTCCTAATCACTTTCAGTTTCCACAATTTTCTAAAACATGACATTTATTATATTAGATTTCTTGTAACTCCTGTTATTTGAATGACAATTTAGTTTATTCGTGATTTCTTTATTACATAATTATTAAAATTTCTTTAGATAAAGCATTTGTTTGATCTGAATATATACACCTAGGAAACCTTAAATGCGAAAAAATTAACAGCTTGTATAAATATAACATCTGGTTATTGTGTTTTCACATAAATATTTTCAAGCCATTTATTTAAGTATTTTCATAATTTTAAAATATATCTGCTGTGAGTATCGGATAAAGATACTTTAACTTAATCCACATCAACTGTATCACAAATATTTCTAACCTTCACCGGTGACATTTCTTCAAATTAAAATTTTTATTTGTGTCTTAAATTTTTTTATTTTTGGCAATCTAAAAAGATTCTTATACTAATCCAACAAATAAACTAATTTTAATCTTTTCCAATGATTTATTCTAAGAGATATGAGCTAAATGTTTTTAATCATGATATTTTGATATAAGATATATTGTGTAAAAATTTAGAAAAGTTAATAATCAAAGTTTGTTGCGGTCAGTGTAATTCCAGCACATCTAAATTATTCCGTCAATTATTATTAAACCATATTTTTTATCTTAATTATATATTTTATTTAACCTAAAATATTTTTATATAAAATTACTTTTATGTAAAAAAACTAAAGCACAATAGCGTTTTGGCAATAGTCAGGACAATTTTTTGATTAAAAATATGAAAGTATGGGATCGAATTTCGGTAAGCCTAAATTTTAATAGAACATAAAAGTTTAATTTTTCATTTTTTTCCAGTAGTAATATTGCATAGATTATTGTATCTGTAACTTCAATTCTCCCAACATTCAACATAGAGTACTATTATTTATAAGCCATCTAAGTGGTTCATCATCAGAGAATGATGCAGTCGTTTATCCAATAAGATATTACACGATTTTTTAACATATGAAGGGTACAAAACTCTACTTACACATGTACTTAAAGTCCATATTTATCTAAAAAAGGAAAAAAAATTATGTTGAGGTAGATTTGATTTTCCAAGTAAAAATCTTTTAAGATAATAAAAATAGATATTACTTTTCTTAAACAAATTTTAATTAATATTAATTAATCTATGATCATGCTAGGGTTTTGTCAGGTCATCAAAATTTGATTTAATTAAATAAAATAAAATATCAAACCTAAGAGTTCTTAATTTCAATTAAATTTAAGATGGATTTTTATCCCTTAAAAGAAGAGATTTTTTAGTTACAGGGAGAAAATCCCTGTCATTAAACATGAAACCTAAGTTATTAACTTTTCTTGTGCAGAAATTTGATTTTTTAGTATTAGCTATCATTCCATTTAAATTAATAATATCAGAAGCATCATATAGGTGCCTCTGATAATATTTTAACGATTCGGAATATACCATCATGCCACCGATATAACACAAAATGTTCTTAGCATTTAGAACTAAACATTCATAACCATTTTAAATGTTACTTGCCCTCTGTAATACAAAATGATATATCATTAAACTTTAAACACTATATTCGGATCAAAAATTAAATCATATTTTTTTTTGCATATGCTCTAACCACCATATGCCGATATATATTTTTAAAAGAATAGTAATAATATACGTCTGGAGAATCCATTTTGAATATTGCAAGTTAATCGCAATAAATAAACAACTGTATTTATAAATTTTTCCAAAGCAATATAATAAATCATAAATCCTTTTTTCACCATTATCTTTTTCACAATTACGGATGTGGCGTTTAATGACTTGAATGGGAGTAATAAACCATTTTATAAGAGGAACACGATCTTTTTCTTCAAATGATATCTATAGTTTAGAGCAATTGTTATAGGAGGTATTTCCAAATGGTGTAACGAATTAACGGGACATTGTGTTATATTCAATAGAATCCTAGTCTACTAAAGAAAAAAGAGAGTTCTTCTGTAAAACGTCATCTGTGGCATTTATGTACCCAATCTACTATTAAGGCCATTGAATATAGTTTTATCCTATACGTTTTCTTCCTAAATACTTGTATTATTGCTTAGATAAGAAACGTTATTTCAAATTTTTTAAAATACATTCAACTAAGGCTAGAAATTCAAAAAATGGTTTAAATACAAAAAACACATTACCAGGATCATAAGATTAGCAACATAAAAAATATATAAAATATAATAGCCGGCTTTTTTATTACAATTATAAATTGAAGCGGCATTACATTGGAATTTTAATATATTTTGACTGTGTGTAAATTAATCCGATTTTCCCCATTTTCAAAACTAAATTTAAGTAATAATTTTGTTAAAAATAGAAACAATGGAGCCATTCTCAAATATTCATGAGTCAGATATATCATTTTGTATCCCTTGACACTAAGTTTAACGAAGAACATGGATATATAATTTTATAGTAACATACATCTGTTAGAGTTTCTATAAATAGATATATTTCCGATAATATATTTCTACATGGAAGTAGGCAAACATTCTTCATGAACAATTACCTGGATGTTATTTAAAATAAACTCAAACCACAACTTTTTTACTTGAAAATTTTTATCCACTGCACCAGTAGCAATTTATATGTTAAAGGTCATGTAAAATCCAAGAGTAGCAAGTAATATACTTATCGTTTCTTTTCTGCCTATTTTTATTTAACATATTTTATAAATTTGAGGTGATTTAAGTTAAGATTAATTGAGTTTGAATATTTTATTTTATAGTCAGGAATTTCCATTTATTCAAATTTTTCATGATTAATGAGCATAACTTCATCGCTGGTTCTCTTCATTGTTTATAGAATAGTTCACTTCCAACAGTATTTTCCATAGGATGGATTAAGGGATTAAAAAATTTTTAAATTTCATAAATGAATCTCAGAAAATGTCAAAAATATAGAATTTTTTGGTCCGAACTGCATAAGCGTAGCAGTTATGGATTTAAACGATTATATTGTAAATTAAATTTCGGAATGATTCATTTATCTCCCATTTAGAACTTCGGCATAATATTCTCTAATACTGTGATTCATGAAGGATAAATTTTTGAAAACTTTTTCATCTTCATATATACAAAAAATATTCGATGTATTCCTTCTAAAAAAGTCGGAAGTATAATAAGTACATCTCCATCGTTAAAAGATCTGCTCGCTATTTTAAAGTATCTGAATTTTTTTGACCAGAGGCGAAAATCTACTCTTTAAAATGTGTATTTGACAATGTTAAAACGTAACCTGCCACCACTTGTAACACATCTTCTTCGGACATCCAGCCAACAATAGCTGTTCCTTCAATCTTATATAATTACGCATAATAATAATATTATATTTATACCCTAACATACAATATTTTTTAGTAAATTAAGCTAAAAATATATATTTGCATATACCAATATGATATTTAAATTTAATCTGAATTTTTCCTTTAAACTGTCGTATCAACGATTAATAATTATTTGAAATGTGATAACACATTAGAGGGAAAGCAAAAGTAAAAAAAATTATATTAATTAAAGCGGCTATGATTTTACTCTATTAGCTTGCCACTTGTCAGCTGTGTCATTCAAAAATAATAAAGGGATATTCTTCAGCCAAGGTATAGTGCACAAACGCTTAGAACTTCACAAACTTAGAGTTAACCCTTCAGTAATAATATGAAAAAGAGAAACAGCTAAATTGCTGTTTATATAATTAATTAAATTTTTGAGTTTTACAATTTCGGATAGATTTCGTGATATCATTAATCGTGAAATTTTGGAACATTACACTGCCATTGCCACTTTCTTGAACAATCATCGCTGTATAATAACAATATATTATTAGTAAATTTTAGATTTTTCAATAAAGTTTTGATGCATACAAACATACGATTATAATGAATCTTGAATATGTTTTATTTTTCCTAAATATCAAATAGTTAAAGCCGTTTTAAATCATTTATTAAAAAATCAAAATTTATTTTTGATATTTCCTCATAAAGACCTAGGTGTGGTTATTCTTTTCAATTTTTATTAAATTACAAAAATACATAAAGAAATAAGATTTTCCCATCTTTCTTTATGATATTAATTAAAAATTGATGACAAATGATTGAAATAAAACTGATCTCACTGAGTAAGATTTATATTTTAGAAAATATATCCCTAAAACTTTAAATGATGATCGAAACACTCTAAATGTTCTTTTTGAATTTTTAAATAATTTTTTCATGTATACCCTTAAAGATCGAAAAAATAAATGACACGAATATTCAATTCGTATTAATGTACATCTTTACTCTCTAATAACCATAATTTATTTAATTTATAAAATGCGGTTTAATTACTATATTTAAAAATACCTTTCGATTTGATTTGCTCCTTAATCGAAATTTTTCAACATATTTGCCGCCTTGCAGCAACTTAAACAGAATCAAAGTCCCAGCTGAATAAATACCCTTATTGGGTAAGAAACAGGTTCCTTCTAGTTGCTAGAGCTTAAGCTTATATAAACCAAGACCCCGTAGAAATTCTTTAAAATTAACATGGATATGCCTCTAGATCGTAAAATTTTGATTGGAGTTTTTATCGCAATTTCGATTTTATTGTATCTTATTTACCATTGCATGAAGACGATGAAAACGTTGCGTGGTGAAAAGTTTTCTACTTTTGCAAGCCTATATTGTCTAGCGAAAATCTGCCTCCAACCTTGCCCGAAGTACAGAGAAGAGAAATAAACCCAGTATGTACTTCGAATGTTGTTTCAGAAACATATCAATATATTAAAGCAGAAATTTATCTTCCATCGTATAACGAAAACGTTAATCAGGCTAGTCAACCTCCACCCTATCCATCAAAAAAAGTTGATGATCCTGAAAATGTTACTACTTAATCATAAAAAACTTTTATTATGTATATTTTACAATTTCTGCAGAAAATAATAATTTAATTAGTTTATCGTCACAATTTAGTTGAGTTAGTTTCAAATTTTTGCCCGAAAATTTATTTGCAAAAATTATATATTATTACTGTGATAAATTTGTTTTTGATTTTTTCATATCTGTTAGCTTTTTATCAAAATTTCCGGAAAATAATTAATTTAGAGCACATAGGACAGGAGCATTAAAACAACTCGTTCCTTAATATTAAGTATATAATATTATTTTAGTAACTCATTACTATCAACCGTGTAAAAGCACATGGAATAAACAATAATCTTAATCTGACATATATTAGGCTGTGCTTAATATCTTCTACTTTACCCGCTCAGCTGATTATATATGTTCTGGTCTTGCTGCCATCGGACCTAGGCAGTTTTCAGCCGTGATATCAAAACGAAACAATTATAACATTACAAAATTTGTATTGTCGCTGATATTGATTTCTTTAACATTCCAAAAACATTTGCCTTACAAATTTGTTGACAAAATCTACAATATAGTAGAAAGGTACGTTCCAATCTTTTTACTTAATTCTAATATCGTTTCTCATTACAAATTATAAGGCTTCATTAACAATTTTACTTCATTTACAATAAATCTTGCGTATATACTAGGTCAAAAACTTAAATACCAAAACGAATAGTGATAAAATTAATATATTATTGTTTATCACATTTTTAAACCAAAAATAACGGCTCAAATTATTAATGTGGTCAATTGAACTATCCCTCTTTCTGTGAACATGTTAATCCAACAAAGATATTTTAAAAACTTGACTAAATTTATTTATTTGTGATCGTTTGTTAAACTAACCAACTAATGATAGTCTTTAATCACTTTATATCATAAATAAATAAATTTTTTGATGTTCTGTTGCTTTCCGTTTAAAAAAAACTATTAAAATATGACACGAAAATTAGAGACATTGTTTTCTAGATAAATTTATATATATATATGACGAAATTTCCGAGTCATATTAATTAATCTGTCTTCATAAACATATTAAAGTTGATCTATTATCTCTAAAAGACATTTAACTTTTGTAAAAGGTTAAAAAAAACTCAAACTAATCAAGTCTGCCAATCATACTGCACTTTATGTCTTGATACATACTGATGTGATTTCGAATATATTTTATGGTATATTAAATCTACAGAATTAACTTTTATTTTTTTTCTTCCAGGAATAGTTTGATATTTTTTATGAAATAGGTGCTATAGCCATGATAGATTAATTTTATACTTTTTGAGCTATAATGGAAATTTTTTCCGAATTCCTGTTAGGATAAGTTGTTTTCTCTTTCGTCCTATCCTTCAGTTGACTTTTTTAACCTTATTTTTTAGATAACCATGGAAATGCAAAATATAGCATTAACATGTATACATTATCTTATGCTGTTTAATTTGGGATGCTAAAAACGTTGATATGTAAAAAATATCTTAATTAAATTTAATATATCTGATTGGTTAAGTTATTATATTTAAATATTATTCTTCGTTATCACATCTATAAATAAAAGAATTGGCAGTGCCTGAATGAAGTCAGAAGTTTTGATTGCACAGATACATTCGATTCTGTATAATTGACGTTCAGCGATATTTCAGTGAATGTGTAAAGAGGCATCGGAGTTTACTTTAATTAATGTGGAAAAGATTTAACAAGGAAGATTTCTTCCTTTAATATTAAATAAAATATTCCCTGAAACAAATGTTGTCTGATTTTTGACAATATATTTAACATTTATAAAATAATTTAATCGAAAAATTCTCATTTAAACCATGTGTAATTTGATTATTATGACAAAAATAGAGAATATTTCAACGGATCTTATCCTTCCACATTGGACTCACGTACAAGAACAAAATACTAACGAGTGTTCGGACAGTATCTATTAAATACATCACAATATCAGAATTAATTATAATATATACAAAGATCTACTAAACTAGGTGAGACAAAAAAATATATGCTTTATAAACATAAAAATGGTGAAGTCCGTCACATTGCATTAATTTTTGTTAAAATTTTTTGCTTGTAAGAATTTGTTCCTTAAATTTTAATCCTGGATATTCTGATGACAGCCCAAAATTACATGCAACTACGGATGATTGATTCGAAAATTTTAGCAAACCCAAAATCGAAATTTTCTTTACAGAGCATTGGGACACCTCCTATCTTTAAATAAATATATCAAAACCACCACGCACAATGGCTAGATGTATAAACATCACAGTTATTTTTTTCTGCATATTGTATTACTGCAAAAAAAATACGCTTAAAATTTGTATCCCAATTTTCGTGGAAAAGGAATTAAATTTTAAATCTTTTCACGCCTCATTCCGAGTTTTCTTTATTTTTTTTAAACAATACATGAGATTATTTTGATTATTAAATATTTATTAAGCGAAGCTGGCTTCAACCAAAAATCATGACAAATATTTCTCTGTTGGAGAAACCATCCTGCCATTTGTGAACGGTAAAAAGCCCTAAGGAAATATATGTTTCATTGATCTAACAGAATATAATTGAATATGTTGCAAACATTATTTAGCGGTCTTTTAGTATGTAAAAGGCACCAAAAGGCCGCTCTCAGCTTCGAACCTAGCACACACTAGAGCCCAATCTTCTCTACGTGTGCGCTAGCCACTGGACCAACACGGGACCTCAAATCAAAGCACACCTTTACAAGTATAATTTTATTTTAGTAATTTAATATTTATTCAAGAATTTAATTTTTCAAGCTGAAGAATAATGAAAAGTAATTAATTGTTAATCAAAGCCTATCATTGAATTAATGTAACATAAAGGTTGCGATAACTAAAAATTAATATGCCTCCAAATTTGGATTTTATAAATATCGGAGTGATAGAAAAATTACGAAAACATATTTGACTAAGGATTTCATAACCATTCTTATTGTAAAACACACATCGGAGTTAATCTTTGACGCTGTTTTTTAAAAGAATTCTAAAAAATATGTTTTTATTGCTGATGTTTACAAAGCTAATGTCAGTAGAAAAAAGAGAAAACGGGTATTAAAATATTTAAAATTGATCTATCTAGGTGAAGGGCAATCAATCACGCTGTTTTATAGCATCCAGCTATTCTAACAAGGGTGATATATTTTTCGTTTAGGACTAAGTTTAGAGATTTTAGTAATAATTTTTATTATCATTAATTAAAATGCCGGTCTTAACCAAATATATACCGATACTGGTAATTTTATTTGAACATTCACTTTATGACGTTCTTTATATTTTTTAAAGCATCCCTGCTAGAGCATCAAAAAAGTGAAAGATGAAATGTTAGTAAATAAAATTTATTTATATCTAAAAACACGTCCAATTGGGATAAAAAAATTAAAATTTAATGCAACTATTTATCATCTGTCCATATGTCATGTATACATTCAATGATAAAATTAAAATATTTAATTTCAAAATTTGCGCTGTGATAATAAAAAGAATCTCAAAATAATGGTAAATGTAAGCTTTAATCATTAGTAGATCACGGATATAATTTTGAATTTCAATAAAAAATTTTAAATTGTGGTGATGTGTTTAAACTTCTAGTGATGGATGGTGGATAAGCTAAGACACCTTTGCCATCTATAATATTATCCGTGTTAGGCCTTCAAAAAAAAATTTTTAAGATTCATGTATTTCTAACACTATCAATTCGCTGTCCTAACTAATATTATACAGTAAATCTTTCTTAAATCATGAAGAATGAGCTTAAGTAAAACATATAATTATGATGCAAGTTTCACTGTAAGAAAATTCAATATAATATTTTTAATATAACTTTATAGAAACCTAAAATTAGAATTGGTTTTAATAAAATTTTATTGTTTTCAAACAAGCTAAAACATCTTCATTGCCCTGATAACCATTTCTTCTAAACTAAAACTTTTAATGAAAGAGTTTTAAAAATAACTCAAAAATTTTATTCAAAAAATCCAGGTAGAATTCGAAATATTAATCTTTGAATCAATAAAAAATAGTATCCTTCCGTGAAAATTTTGATGAAGAGAGTATTTTATAGTTTTTATCAATTTAAATACATATCCCGGACATCACCCAGGAAATGATAGGTGAATTATCATTTGACGTCCTATAGGATGCAAAGTAGAGATAATTAAATCCTGGAAATATTGAAGAATAAGAGGATCTAGATTTGACCTAACGTATATAATCAAATTATTAAAGAAATGTATAAAAATCATCTAAATGATATTTGAATTATCCTCCTGTGGTGCACATGCACCATTATAAACTATTTAAATAATTAAACACCTAGTGAAAATTAAGTGATTTATTTAATACACAGGTGAAATTGCGTTTCCTTCTTTTCTTAATTAAATACCATGATTCACAAACCCCAAACTGATTTGTTTTCTCCAAAACCGGAACAGAACTCTAAATAGACTCGGCAAGTAAATTCAGGGACAAAATCAGTGTTCACTTGCAACTTTATTGTTTTCGGATACCCTAGAAGGAACTTCACCTTCAAAATCTTGTTTAAACTTTTAATGGTTATTTTGTCGTAAGATGAGTTTAAAAAATGGCATTAGGTTAAAAAACATTCATACCAGGCTCAGGACATTCGAACATTTTTAGTGACGGTTAGAGCTAAAATAATATATTTCGTAAAAACAAGGGAATTTCAAATTTGAGAAGGAAATATTTTCTACCTAGATCGTTTCAGAATTTCTAGCGTACAGATGATTCCATCGAACGTATTATTATTTCTTTTCCTGATAATATTCTGATATTTCTTGATCTAGGACCGGTTCCACCAACGTTTTTGGAACCCCAAATATGTTGCATGAAATATTATAATAGTCAAGCTATCAATGCTATTGATAATGTTTATAGTAAAAATCAGATTTTGAATGATTTTATTTTATGCAAATTTAATAAAATATCCTGTAATAATTAGGTCAGATTTCTTTTATGTATTACTCCGACTAATCTGTTTGAAACATTGCCAGGGAATTCGCAAAGAGTAATTTTAGTTTAAATATGAATGAGACCCTTTTGAATGGATGTAAAGTGGCTTAAAATTTTGAAAATAAAAAATGCCACGAAATTATTTTCAGCTATTTTTTCAATTTCTTTATCTATTACCTTCGATCAATTCTTTTAAATTCTTTTTATAAGACTTACGCACTCAAGCAATAATTTACTTGATATATATTTATAAGAAGCCAATTTTCGTTGATTTCACCGAATATAGCGTTACTCATTAAATTTTACTTGAAATAGGTATATAAAAGATAAAATTCAACGAAATCTTAACTGATCTTACATTTAATTTAAGGAGTCACATTTTTCACAATATGTTGCATCATCTAATATATTTTTGCAATCAATAATACTGGTTAAATCAGAATTCTTAGAATTTCTTTAAGATTGCTTCTGATGTTGCTAGTACTTTAGAAAAGCGACACTGATCTTAAATATTTTCTTTAATAACTCAAAACTTTCGGCAAAACATGTCAGGCAAGACAATTATTAATCCACTAAATAATTCCATGCAATTAATTGTACTTAATTTGATAGATTGGATGGAACCTTATTTTTTTTAAATGACCCAAACCAGGTACATTTGGTTAATCGAAAAAGAGGAGGTATGGATTGGCGATAATAAATATAGTAATTATAAATAAATAAAACTCTTTATTTAGACGGTATATATAGTTTAGTTTATATATTTGAAACATTTTTTTATATTGTTTTTAACACGTGATAGTTTTTATTGGTACTATCATTTTTTGAATAGTAAAAAATATATTTCAAGATAAATTTTGTCATATCAAATTTTAAGGTTATATGCTGCAAGAATATATCAATTTTAATTTATTTTGTTTTTCTAAGTACCAAAAGAATACATTAAAGATTTGAAATGAGGTGTCTAGATATTAATAGGAAATGATTTGGGAATTAAAAAAATATATGAAAATGTAATTCTGCAAATTCACCCACTTTCATTAACGGCAGAAGTGATATATAGATTAAAATATCCAATATAAAACTTTAAAACTAAAATTTTATTAGTTATTTAAACGAATTATATACAAAATAGGAAATCAATTTTTTTGAAGCCTATGTGTCCCATTCTAAGGATATAAAATATTTCAATGTTGATGTAAAAACATTTTCTGAGGAAATGGTTACTGTATGTAATCAAAAATTGCTACAATATATTAATAATGCGAAAAAGGAAAGGGTTTCATGTAGATAAGGTTCGTTATTACATACTTTGTATTTTTTTAATAATCTTTCCAAATGTTATAGAAAAATATTGAAATAGAATTTGAAGCTTAATGGTTTCTATAAAAAATTCGTATTCAAGGATTTTTGTGAAATATTTTTTGCGAATCAAATCTATGGGTCAAATAAAACCTTTTAAATTTGCGAATATATTAATTAGAATGATCTAAGGAAAACTAAGTTCTATTTGTTATGAATTTGTAGTAAAAAAATCGATTTCTGCTTTTAGTTCATTTTTTAACATTTTTTATTCTTCTCTTAACAATTAATTTAATATTAAATAGTTTTAGTTATCTAATATTCTAATCTTTTTTTACATTTTATATTTATTATAAAAAAGAATCAGTTCATTTCTTATACTTTATGGTTAATAGAGATCTAAGGAAATTTTCCTTCGTGTAAAAAATTTAAATAATTAAAATTATATTTAAAAAACTACAATTTTACCAAACTTTAATTAATTATATAATATAATATGAAAAGTTGATTGACATGTTTCATAATTTGATAAGGAAAAAAATATCAGTTTAAAATAGGCGAAATAATATGAATGAAAAGAAACTATTAACCAATATCCCATTACATTGGAGCTCATCTTTTTGTTTATTCTTGCTTATCTGATTACAAGGGAGAATCAAAATTTTTATCGTTAATAACTGTAATTACCGTTGCTTCATAACAACTGAATTATCTCAGCATCAAGCAGTTAAATCATACCAAGATTCAAAATGAACGACAAATCGTATCACATATAACAAAATATAAATTATACTCTTGCTCATATAATATTATATACTGTTATTAAATTCAAATATTATAATAAAAACATTGATCAATTTGATCTATGTGACATCACTATCTGTAATATATTCAGGTACATCAATTATTAATAAACTATACGGAAATATACAAAAAAAATTATTTATTGTTAATAACTATCGCGAATCATAGCTTAAAATAAATATATGATATCGAGATTGCAAAGGTTCGGAAATATTAATTTTTTTCCACGCGATTGGGATGCTCCATTAACTCGAATATAAAAAATGTCGGCTATTTATACTCCTATAGTTTTAAAATTTGTTATCTAATTTTTTTTACTTTACTGCAATATTGTGAACTTAACAGCATTAAACCTTAATAAATAAATAGAAACAATCTTTAATTGCAAAACCCTGCTATTCTGATCTAAAGATATAATCCTAAATTGTTTATCCATTTCAAAATTTATAGGCGATTAGCATAGGTATTGGAATTTTTTTTGTTAATTATTCATTCAATTGTAAAAATATTATCTCTGTTTATCGTAGCCAACGTTTTATTAGTTTTCAAAACAGTTTCAAATATTTTATAAAAGTTTATTACTTAAATTTTATGTTTTGTTTATGATTTATCAAATAAATAAGAACATTTTTCATAATTGAATCTTGACAAATATTTTTAATCTATCTATATATGTTATTCTATCATAGTCATCATAAGTCCTTTATAAAATTTCGTGTATTTAAATGGCCAGATATTTACTTAAATCTACTATTAGAGTATTTTAAATTTATTAAAAATGTTGTGAGTGTATGATATTAAAAGCTATTAAAATTTAAGTTCTGAAATAAGTTCTTTTTCCTTGAACTGCAAAAACGGGCAAAAAAATATTTAATTAATGATCATTTCGGCTGTTTTATAAATATAAAATTTTACAGAAAAAATAGATATATAATAATTAAAATTTTTCGGTTATAAGTATTTATAGATATTGTTACTGCTATCACAGAGCAACTGATGTAGAGAGAGTTGTAAATATTCATGCAAACCTGATTGTAATTTTAATTTATTTAAATATGGGTTATTCCTGTTAAAATAGATATAAAATTATTTTAATAATCTTTCACTTCAGGCATACATTTTCAAAGTAATTGTATAAAATTTGATTCATTATGAGACAACTATCTGTACAAAAATTCGGCTAAAAGATAAAGAAACTGGTTATTTTTAAGTTTGTGCAAATTTAAGTAACAGTGCATTAACTGATTTTAGTTCCATTTTTACCCCTTGAATACTTTCAGCTAGTGCTGGATTAATAATAATATACTGAGAAAGTACTAATTATTGTTGATCCTCTTTAATGTCTGGTTAAAATATAAAAAAAAAGTATTATTGAAATTGAGCCAGTGCAATATAAGGAACAAAATATATCAGGGATGTTAATAAAATAGTCGAAGAAAAATATGACGAAGGTTTTCTACATTTAATCTTGCATGAAAAAAAATATTTGCTCTTAAGACTTATGTAACACACTCCGTGTTGTCAGAGATCCAAATCCAAAACGAAAATACAATTAAAGTATTTTGAAAAGTATTAGTTCCTTGAGTGTATCAAATAAAGTATTCGTCTTATAAAATATTTAATATAGCAAAGATATGAATTCCCGGATAAATCAAAGAAACTTTAAAACTTTATTGGAAAATTTTAGTTAAAAATTCAAAAACAATTATTATACAAAATAGTTTTCAAATTATTTTACATAAATTTTTTCATTAATTTTTGTTTGATACAAAAAACTAATCCAATATTTT
>LDMZ01027755.1:0-17636 GCA_001455285.1 Sphaeromyxa zaharoni | reverse complement strand
GTCTTTTAATTACTCTTGCTATTTATGTCCTTATTTGAAACCTTTATGAAAACTGGTCAACCTTCTCGAGGGTACCAAAATGTCAAAAAGTAATTTTCTCCAATAATTCTGTCCAGGAACAGGAATCTTCACTTGATTTTCATGTAAAATAACATTCCAGGTTCAATTTTTCTGGAAATCTGACTTCAATCTCCACATTGGATATGGTCTTGATTAGCAAGGGCTGTAATACCCTTACCTGAATCAATAGAATAAATCATTCTTTTTGTAAAATAATGTTTCTTAATTAGATGTAATTTGTTATTCTAAAATTCTTTTTACTTTTCCAATGGAGTGCAACGAAGAGGGCCTTATTTCTCACAATGCTGGGTTTATTATGGACATATTATTGCTTCATCACTTTAAAAATTATTACGCTGTTGGATTGATGAACTTTTCCTGTTCTGTTTCCTTTGCTTGTATATTCACCAATTTTCAATGCATTCGAAAGCGTTTATTACTATTAAAGGGATACTTGACCAATCCAGACCTTGTGCAATTAATTGAAGGAAAAATTTCTTCCTTGTTATTTACGAACTATGGAGGATGGACAAGTAGTGCAAGTCGTTTTTAAAAATCATATAAAATTATAAGTTCCCCCAAAATTTTATTTGTACTTATTTGAATATGATTTGGATTAACAATAATTGACTTTTAATTTCAGTTTATACAAATGTATTAACAGAGCAAGGTTTAAGATTTAAAACTTATTTTTGGAAATTTGTTATTTAAAAATGAACATGAACAATGATATTGATTTAATAGGGTTTGTACTTAAATTTATAACCAAATTTTTGTATATTTTGCGGAAATTCGGTAAAGAATAGAGCGAGGAAAATTCCTTCAGATGCTGCAACCAGGTGTCTTGGTGAATGATGGGCTGTTTGACATATTTACTTATTTTATATGCATGTACACATATATTTCTATTTAAGAGATTATATTTGTCTAAATATATATATATATATATTTATAATAAATAGCTAACAATAACAGATAATAAGCACATTTATTATTATGCTGGCAATGTAAGGGGCTGTTGAACAGGTTTTTTTAGATATTATAGAGATCGGCTTTATTATACACCAAAATAAAATTTCATCAAATTTTATGTACATACCTAAATTATTTTCTGCCTTTCCAATCTTTTGGCATAATTTTTAGTCTCTACCGCCAAATAAACAATCAAGAAAAATTTTTTTTTGAGACCCTTGAAACTATGTTACTGATCGAGGAATAAATATTAGCTGTATTTTCTTATACAGATTATTGTAGAATTACAGAATTTTTGATGAAAATAACTTTTACTGATTTTATTTTAGATTATCTTCAAAGCATTATATATAAGAGATTCAATGAAATATCTTTATAATACATTTATAAGTGAAATAATGTCTTAATTTTAGTTTCTAAATCATTATAGCAGTCAAGAAATATTTTTGTAAGCAGCGGTTTAAACCATTTTTAATTTTTTTAATTTTTTTCCCACATATAGTCTATTTAGAATCAGTTTTTTATTAAAAAAAGTAGTTTTACGGACATTATTTTTTTTTATATATTAACTTTTCTAAAATTTATGTTTTTTTAAATTAAAATTTTAAACAGATTGCTGGAAATATCATATTGTTCAAATTAATTATCTCAAAAGTAAGAAACCTTATTACATCATAGCAGTCAAAATAACGAACGATTTCCCAGAGATTATTCAAACTGGCGTTTAATCACCATGACCAGGAATTTAGTATTGGATTATAACTCTATGTTACTTATCTTAATAATTCCTAAAATTTTTTGATATTCTATTGATTTCAAATTATCAATAACATTAGAAGTAATCTGTTTTAGTAATACAAGTCACACTACTATAGCTATGTAATTTAAAACTAAATTGAATGAAAATAAGATAAGATTACCTTGATAAAAATGCGTAACTATATATTTATTTGAATTATTAACAATAATTTCGTAATAATTCGGGATGTTAGGACTAGTATAAACTCCTCATATCGTTTAAGCACTACGTAAATGAACATCAGCGCGTTTCTAATTAGTAATGTATTCATATATTCATTCATAAATGGCCAATTGATTATAAATTATTTCTTGGATAAATAATAGCGGTCCAATGAAGGGACTACAACGCAGTTTTGTTTAGTCTAGAATGAAAAATTTTGGATCAAGTGTAACGGAAGAAAATATCAATACATGAAGAAACGGTTGTCATTTGTTCAAGAATGCTGTCACAAATCTTTCCCATGTAGTTACCTTCAAGTATTAAGGTTCTAATGTCGTTTGGCAATGGATCAAATCGATGATAATCAGTTGGGATAAAGTTTTAAAGATACGGAAAGCATTAAAACATCGCCTGTCGTAAATCCTGGTGTTCACTCAATATTTCCTACCTTTAACCTACTATTATCATGTAGTAAAATTTGTCGGTCCGTTTGTTATTTTTTTCCTTAACAGTTAAACTAACCATTTAAAGTTTGAACATAGATGTTTGCCGATCGTTCTATTTTTATTCAGCATTGCACAATATGTGCAAAGAAATCTGTCAAAGTGGAGACCAAAACTTCGATCACATGACAGTAGTAAGCTATAACAGAGCTTAAATAATATAATATATATTTAAAAAATCCGTGTAATGACTAGTTAGCATAGAATGTGCATGGAGTTAATATTATTATATTATTGTTGAACGATGCTGTCGATCTTGGAATTATCTTATACTATATTATCTCCATGCAATCCCATCAGACAAAAATCAGTATATTATTTTGTATGAATATCCGGTTAAATTCTTAGAAATCGGCTTACTTTTAAATACTAATATCGTTCCATTAATTCATATTCTCATTTATAAATTGTTCTTCATCAGTAACAATTATGTAAGAGAATCTGTGATTATGATTTCTTGGTACATGGTATTGAGTAAATTTTTAAGCAACAGTAATGTACATATTTTGTATTACTTTTGGTGAAAGTTCATATAGAATCATAGATTCTGATATTTTATTAAAGCAATGGTTTAAGACAATGTAAAATTTATGTGACTATAATTTCTACATTTTTCAAGATCCTGGCTGGTTTGATTATCATCATCCAATATGAAAGCTCTCAAATTCTCATTACTGAATTCAATACATCATTTAAAACGGGGTTTGTAATGCAACTCAATATTCCTCGTGGTAAGAGGTTGGGAAAATAAACTGGCTTCGTACATACATCATGGAAAAATAGTTTTGATAACCATCATTATTTATACAAAAACTTATATATCATCACGTAGGGCTATATTAATTGATATGTGTTTTTAATACATTGATGTAATTTACGCTTAAATAAACACCAAAATTGATTTTGATTAGTCCTTGATTGATTCTAACATCTATTATAATTTAAAAAAAGAATTTTATTTAATTCTATTTTAGGCATTCCTCTCCAGTTTGTTAAAATTTAGATCTCAACAAAACGATACTCCTGGGAATGTCAAACTAATTTTAAAACGTAATGTTACTTACAGTTTTATCTCGGATTGATCAAGTTCTCAAAAAATATTTGAATATTTTACAGGAGTTTTAGCCTTTAATTCGGTTTTTACATCAAAAGCTGGAAATTTTTTCACCTTTTAATTTAAATAAAAAGGTTTAGCAGATAATATCAACTTCGAAAAGTGAATCTCTCATTATACTTTTGAGTATTTAATATATCATCATAAACCCTGGGAGATACCTTTCCGGAAAATAAACCTCAAGGAAGGCACGATAAAAGGATTGAATAACGTGTTCAGAAGCAGTTAACAAGTTTAAACCTATTTGGCTTTATTTTTAACTTATAAATATATACATATCTCTCTTCATATTCCTAGGATGATCGCACAAATAAATTATCTTTAATAAAATACTCTTTGTAATGTCTCAAGTTCCATGGAAGCGTTCAGTAATAAATTCGAGATTTCAAATAATTTTTTATATTTTTAGGTTTTTTTTTCAAAGTATAACTGATGGAGTATTTAAAAATTAGCATTTTCTTGACATTGTTCCATTGAAAATTATTTTAATTTATGTACAAAAGAATTATACAGCATCGATCTTTACCGTATTTTGACAAGTGCAATTAAACATATCATAGGATGTGCTTATAATTGTTGATTACCTTTTTAAGTAATAATAATTGTAGATAGCGTTGTTTTTTATGAGACGTGAGTATGAAAGAATAGGTAGGATGATTGTCAAGTACAGATAAACCCCGATTATTCGGCTAAATTGAGACGACTTGTTTATCTTATATCAAATGGAATTCGGAAACTTTTAAATTTCAACGCAGAATAATTCAATGTAAAAATCTTCCCATCAGATGGAATTTATTACACTTCGTTGAAGAAAACAATTATTTAAAATATTTTGTAATTATCTTTAGTTTAAAATTAATCGTTTCCACTTTTATACAATAAAAATCATCTGTGCTGCTTCCTCTTTTATAGATAAAATGTAAACATTATCATACAAATCGAGTTAACTAAAATTAGATTTTTGAAACAAAATCTTAAGGGAAATACGTGACATATAAATACTAATGTTTTAAAATTACTTTATTTGCATTTTTTTATTCGATAAGTATTAATTTTATGATTAACAAAAAGTATCATCGAGCCATATTTGATGATTAATAAAAAACGATTTTAAGTTTCTGGCCGACTTTACAAAATTTTTTAGATTGGTTGCGACATCCGAAAATATATAAATGCGATTAGTGATATTAAGTAAGCTCCTTAAATCAAAACATATTACATATTATTAAAATAGCAGATAAACTAAAATAATGACCAGTTAAGTGTTTTATGATAATTATCGATTCGGAAACATAAATTACATGAAAAAGGCATAGATACGATATTATTTACATTCAAAAAGAAGTTTAAAATTAACATAAATTGTATTTTGCATAATTCTGCATTTTAACTTATTTGAAATATTGTATTAAAGTATGTTCTTTTATCACTTGTAAAAAATAAAAACTAAACAAGGGCATCTAATTCAAAAATTTTAAAATGTGTTTATGAATTAAAATCCAAATAAAAATCCCTTTTTTGATTAAAGCTTATCTCGGGTGAATAAAATCGTGAGATAAGATTAAGCAATGGGAAGTCAGTGCCTCTTTATTATTCAAATCGCATGATAAAATAATTAAGATAAGATATTTTAACTATATCTAGATTGTTTAGAAAACTAAAATATACCAATATAAAAATTGATTTCTTTTCTTTGAATCCTTTTCATGTAATAAACTTGTGTGATGAATGAATTACATGATTCAGAGCCGACTTGCGGCTATTTTTGAACTTTCGCTATACTTCCAAAACTGAATAAATGGCTTATCCAATGTTTTACAAGTTCATTACTCAAGAGGAATACAATTCTAATGGAGATATTTATCTTAGTGTTTGGGTTCATAAGAATGTAAAATTTTTTAAAAAAGATTCAATTGCTTTGGATAAAGATAACTCGGAAGATACTGAAGATTCCGTTCTTGTTATCAATATAGAGAAAGAACTTATCAATGCTGAAGAAGGCTACAGTATAATTCGTGTTGTTATTGTTTCAACCCCCTCACTGGCATCTTTAAACGATGATGGAATTCGATACTGCTTTTCATTTCGAAGAGGGGATCGTTCGATTGTTGCTAGAAGCTTAGGTTTTGTATTTTCATCAAAGATAGCATTCATGACCGATTTTCCTGTTTATAAACCTTTAAGCTTAGCTGAAAGAGGTCAAATTTTGGATAAGAAAGTCCAGGAAGCTAGAGATATATTCGATAATCGATTAAATGGATATAAGGAAATAATTTGTATGCTTATAAACGGAATTAATTCTCGTGTACCTGATTTTCAGAGAATGCACAAAACTAGCAATTTTTTTAACTTGCCTGCAGAGGAAATGGAAAAGTTAGTTGATCAAATTTTACCTCATCTTGACCGTGAATTTATTAGAACAGTAAAAATTGAAATTGAAAAACAACTTGAAACGATTGATCAACCACCCAGTCACTTAATTGAGAACAACTCTCTTTCTCGTCTTAGCGAGCCTTTGAACAAACTTGTCAAGTCTGCAGATTCAGTTAGAGAGCAGTCTGCTAAGAACAAAGAGCTTGTTGAATCTTTTTTAAAGGTAGTATTGTCTCACAATGTGAAGTTCAGTGATGAGTTTACTACATTCGAAGCTGCATTAGAGAAACAAATTAGTTTGATGGAAAAGTTTGGATTTGAATTGGAAGAAATTAAACAATGTATAACCATTAATAATGAGCTTACAAAAAAGCTTGAACAAGTATATCAAAAAAATGAAGAAGTAAATTCGAATGCAAGTTTTGCGGTTGTTGATGATTTGAGTGCGCCTAATGATGACTCCGCGGTATGTAAAATCGTGTACCACAATTTTTTTGACAAAAATTAGGATTTATTTTAAGATCGCTGAATATATTTAATAATTTTTGACATTTTACTTTGCTTTTTACATTATAGGTTAATAAATATTTAATTTTAAAAAATTTTCATTGTCTTTTCTAAAGAAATTCAAAACTTTTCTAACGAGTTATGCAAAACTAAACTTGCTATACGTTATTATTTTTAATTGCTACACATGGGTGGTAGGGATCTAGAATTTAAATGAAATTTCTGTATTAAACTTTTTTGGTATATCTTGAAGATTTAGATATTTTGAAAATGTATTTCATATAAATATCTGGGGTGATTCGCAGTGACGCTTTAGATCCAAAGCCCCACTGGAGTTACATTTTTAATGGTAAAATCAAAATCTCTTTTAAGATTTTGTTCAATTTGGATGATAATTAACCTTAATCTACCATCTTTTCACATCAATTATTAAAAGGAGAACTTTAACCTCATGGATATGTTTCGCGCTTAACTATGCCCGCCTTTGTGCGGCTATGTGAACACACCTTCACCTATTCATGGGGGGATTCGTAATTACCGAAAAGATTATTTAATGGGTAAAGTAGTTTCAGATAGTTTTTATTTATTTTCCATTAATTGAAATATTCTTTATTTTAGTCCAAAACAATACAGATTTATGAAATAATTACATTTAAATTATTATATATCCGTTCCAATAGATAAAGCAGTTTATACCTTTACGATTTAACGAGAAGTAATACTTCTGAGTTTACTTTTTAACTATTTGCTAAATGTTGATATGGCATTTCTTAAAGAACTGTTTCTGACAAGAGACCTTTCCTAGATTTAAATAATTTTTAGGGACATATCTTCAACTATCAGGAAGCATCTTAGTAAGTTTTTATCCAAAATCTATAAAAATTATCGTTGAAATCAAAATTTGAAATATTTTTGATACATTATAATCAGGTAAAACTTTTATGATATGTTTTTATATCTATGATTATCTGTCTTTAATACTTAAAAGCTTTTATTTTAATTATTATTCGTATGTTTATATTCAAGTGATGCTTAAAGTTAATTATGTATCTGAATAGTCAAGAAAACATGTTAATTCGTTTGAAGGAATAACATATAGCTATAGATTTAATAAAAATGTATAGTTTTTTGTGCGTAGCTACACTCCAAGTTATTGAGACAAATGATTTTTATTTGCATTAAATAGTATATCAATTGAGTGATATAAATATCAGTATTTGATCTTTCGTTTTTAGCTCACAAAAATAGTTAATAACTTTACATGAAAAAAAACATTTCAAACGCTTGATTACTAACTGTGTAAAGCGATCCGGAAGAGATTGGATGAAAAATTTCGAACATAAGACAGAATATATAGATATATTTCATAATCATCCTATAAAAATGATCTTTGTGATCAGATCAGTAACTATAAAATATGTTCGACTAAACTGCAGGTCAAGATTTACAACCCTGTAACTGAGACTAACTAAACGATATTATCCTCTAATGGCTTATCATTTGTTGTTCTGTTGTTTTTTATGACATCTTTTTACTGATCAAAGATTCTTATAGAGACGGGAGTATTAATTTCTTAGTCTAACATAGCATTAAATAATATGAGAAGGTACAGAATGGATTTTAAAAACGCTTACCAGTATGATATCATTGATGTATGATGGAAAGCCTACTTCAAAATTATTGCAAAATTTCTTTTTTCAACGAATTGATGTGAAAATTAGATTTTATATTTGAACATTATTTTTAGTTTCACTACGATTCTGATGTGATATTTAGACGTATAGCAAGTTTATTTTGTATTATTTAAAATTAATGATTTTTTATTGATGTATTTTACTTTATTTCGAAATGGTATATTCCGATCTAATTCTTTTCCAGTCCACTCTACCCTCGCGTATAACAAGAAGAGAGATTTTAGAACTTCGGAAAAGTAGATCTAATGATTTTACTATAAAGTGTTTACTCTTGGCTATTTGTGGTTTAGCAATTGTTGCTTATTCGTCAGTTATTTTTTTTGCTCTATTCGTTGGATATAAACAACGCTATCATTCAAGGTCTTTATGTTGGAATAACGCCAGATATGACTGCAGGAATATATATTTACCCGCCCGTTCGTGGTTTCGGAATTGTATGTTTTGTTGATTTTTTATTCCAGCATTTTAAGCTCCTATTATTATTTAAAATAAAAATTTCAATGTTTTTTTTACTTGAAAATGCAAGATATAATCTAATTTTAGGTTCGTTGTATCCAAATGCCATGGGGGGAGGAACAGGATACTGTAACCGGTGTTGAAGCCAGATGTCCCGTGTGTAATGTCGATGCATCCGAATGGCCAATTGATTTGTTTTACATACATGTACAAGAACATTTTTCTATATAAACATTTTCATCATATTTTGATGCAAATTTTTCTTATTTTCTAATTTAATATATTCAACTAGTGTCATAAAAAAGGTATTATGAAATTAATTATGTGAATTTGTTAATTATGTTTAGATAACAGGTAAAATAAAATAGTATGATTGATCAAAAATTATGTATTGGAATAATTATATTAAAGCACGTAGAATAATAGAAATTTGTGAAAAAAATTTTATTGAACATTCGAAATTTAATATAATAAGTCGAGTATAATTTTTATATAAGTTTTTCGGATTCACTACTATCTAGCTTCAAGCCGATCAATGTATTCAAGTGTACCCGCTTGTTTATGTGATATTTCAGCTATGTTATTAAATTTTTCACTTTCTGATATATTAAATTCACATTTGAAGTGTCTCTTATGTGTCAAGCTAAATCTTTTATAAAACAACAAAAACCCAGCATGAGTTATAGTAATTGATAACAAAACATGGTGAACAAAAGCATATAAACAGGAAATTCTGAGCTGTTATATTGTGTTGATAATTTAAAAAAATTATTTTTAGTAAAAAAATGGGTAAATCAAGGTGCCATCGAGACATTAAGGAAATCGTTTGATCGCACAAAATTTGTAAATATTACAATTAAAAAGACAGGATTTTTTTCAATCATAATCTCTTTTAGTAGTAAAAATGCTCTACTTATTAGTTATACTCTCGTGTATTGTGAAATACTTGAAAAAATGATCAATTTTTTTAAATAGATAATATGAGTGTCCAAATATGTTTGGAAAGCATGACTCGTGCATTTGATTGAAGTTGAGTGAATGAGGCCATTGTTCATTCTATATGAATAAACTCGATCCCAACCCCCTTTGTGATATTTAAATAATCTATTGTTTTGCACAATTAGTATTTCTGTGGTAGTTGAAATGGAAGAACAAAATTATTTTATATCTTTGAGTATCTTAATCTATAGTAAGATTTTTCAACACTTTTTATAACTAATATTGGTGTAAAACGGTCATAAAGTGTTGAAGTGTGATATTTCGTTTGTAGGTTCCACGTTACAGGTTTATTCCAACGTTAATATTAAGTACAATCAAACCGTGATCGTAAAAAATTATGGTAATCCGTTTTCCTAACGGGTACTGAAGTTCTAGCATGATGAATTTCATTACTCATAAGAATGGCGGGCCCTATCGAATGACGATAGGTTTTAATTTGGTATCTATAGTAAAATAAATAAAAAGCAGTACAGATTTTGCAAATTACTATTGGAATGGGTTTTTTTCCTAAGTTTTAATCACATCATACTCAATATGCAGGATCGATGCACACAAGCTTACACGTTAAAATTTTAATACCTACAAAAGCTAGTAAAATTATTTGAATATTATACATTTATAATTATATAATTTTCAATGTTAAAAAAATACCGCAATTTATGTGTACTCTAAAGCAGTTCACCAATAAACAACACAAAAGAAAGCTGTAAGGATAATTCCTATTCTTTATTTGAAGCTTCGTGATCAATGAACAAATAGGATTTGACAGAAATTAATTTATGTAAAGTTGTTTCAAAAATTGAATTAAAAATAACATATATTGCTATATAGTGAAAGTGAATTTCGGACACAAAAAATTATTATCACATATTAGATCTTTTTGAAATATGTTTTTTTCAGGTTTTAAGAACATAAAAATATAGCGTGGCAATTTTGTTCATTATACCGGATCTTGTGGTTTTAAAATCAACTGAAAGACGTTAGAAAAATACTTAATATCTGTATGGATATTCCGTGAGGATCGTCGTTTTCTCTAGGAGAAATTTCACAAGTGATTAACCTCCTCTTTTGAATATTGTGGCCGCCCGGCCAAAATTGGACCACGCGGACTGACTTAGCATTTACATTATTATTTAGATTTATTTCTCTTGTACGCTACAAATTGGCGACCCGGATGAAAATGAACATAGATGCAATATCCATCAAGCTACCTGTTTTTTGGCCTGCTCAGCCAGAGATATGGTTTACCCAAGCAGAGGCGCAGTTTCATCTTCGAGGTATAACCTCAGGAGATACTAAATACTATCATGTACTCTGCTCTCTGGATCAAGAAACCGCCCAAAGAGTCTCGGACCTGGTGACTAACCCTCCCGATGATAACAAATACACCCTCCTAAAACACCGTGTTATTAAGACATTTGGCTTATCGAGAACAGAAAGAGCTTCCCGTATCCTCAACATACCGGGCCATGGCGACAGAAAACCTTCCGAATTACTCAACGAAATGCTAAGCTACCTAGGTAACCACAAATCATGTCTCCTTTTCGAAATTATTTTCCTGAGACATCTACCCGAAGACATTCGATTAGCCCTTTCAGATTCTGAGTTCACGGACATCAAGGTTCTAGTCGAAAAGACTGAAAAGCTATGGGTGACTAAATACGGTAATACACAAAACTTTGCAAATAGATATAAATGGAAAACCCACATGCGTCTCTCTAGATCGAGTTAAAGTTTTTCATCTGCAAAACGACGATGACGTCAATGCACTATCAAGGGGGGAGTCTGTGGCCGCCCGGCCAGGATCGGAGCACGCGGACTGACTTAGCATTTACATTATTACTTAGATTTATTTCTCTTGTACGCTACAAATGTAATCGAAGATTCTCCAGATTGTAATTTTAAACCGGAATAAATAAATTTAGCAATCTTTATCCGTAATCGATCGCTATGGCTAATAGTAACTAAGAATAAAACATTTTCATGTCAGTCAAAACCTATTTTTTATATAATTTAATATTTTAAGGGAAATTCAATGGAATTATAATAGATATAAGCTGTGAAGAATCTTCTGAAACATTTACAAAAGATTCGACACAAAAATTAGAAAAACCTTCCTTTTCACTGCGACCAAGAATTTCAAATAAAATTTTAGTGTCTTCAAATAAGCTCAAAGAATATTCAAAAGCGTTTGCAGAAGATAGAAAAGGAATACAAAAGAAGATATAACTTGTGACAAAAACAGAAATAATTAATGACGTCATCATTTATCCAATATTCTCAAAGATTGTACATATATACGAAAATATACGTAGTCTTAGTTTAACTTGCCTCGCCTTATAGGACTGTAGACTTAAAAATTTTGAATAACTATAATATAAAAATAATTTTATTTTTTGCTTTGAAATAATAAAATATTTCATTTTTAAAGATTAAAACACACAATATTTCCTATATAATTTTTAAATAAAAACGTTCGTTAAAAGAATCTCATGCGAACGTTTGATAATTAAAATTTATTTTCGAAAAGATGACGGTTTAATGAAGACAAATAAAATTAATAAAGAAAAGCAATATAAAATACATAAATGTTTTTTAAAAAGTAAATGACAATTTTGAGGAAAGGAAAATAATGAAACCAGAAGATCAAGTTAATGTAGATTAGATATCCAAGGATATAAGACACATTTATCTGGAATTTTTAACAAAAAGTTACTATGGATTGTGGCTAATGAAGTTTCTGATAATCGAAAGTTTGTGGATGAAACATGAAAATATGGGCAAACTTTCTAAAAATATTTAGGGTAATAGAATCTTTGGATAATCAGGCTTTGTTCTATATCAATGATAAACGCTATATTTGCAGCATAATAAATAACTGAAAAGCATAAAATATACCAATGTATTATAGTATCAACAATATATAAAATGCTACATCTATTAATCTAGTTGATCACCAGTAAATACAACCTTTTCACCTGGTTTAAAAGCTGGTAGACCACGATAAGGACAAGCACTGCACCTAAACGCGTCTCCGAGGTAACACTTATCATTTATGTTTTTTAGATATAATAAAAACGTTTCCACATTGTGGCTTGAATTCAGGATCTACTTCTTTTTCATCTTTTGCCAGTTCTTCAGCTAGACCACATGTGCTAAGAATTTATCTGTATATAAAAAGAATGAACCAATTTTTGCATGCGGTTTTTGGCTTGTTGTCTGGGCCATCACCAGAACAGCGGGCTTAATTCATTACATCAAAATTATTAACCATTACTAATAACAGGTCTGATAAAATCCTCTTCGGTAAGAAAGGAATCTGGATCAATAAGATCCTATAATTATTAAAAATATATTATTTTTGCATGTTAAATATTTTGTATCTAAAAAATGTTCCAATAAAGATAAAAATAATATTCTCAAGCCACTCCAAGCAGCTTTTGAGGTTGCTATGAAGTATCTAGTAAATGAAAGACGACCAACGGATTCTTATATCTATAAAACATGTGGTCACATCAACGTTAAATTAATATTATTAAATATAGCTCCACATTGCTCTTCTAACTGTATTAAAAATAAAGTATTCACGAAATGATGTGACAATACTTCAAAAATCTTTTTAAAATGTTAATATAGGTGATATAAATGTATAAGTTTGAGAAAAATAAAAATTTATATATAGAATAGAAGGTTTTTTCTATACCTCGGGTGTCGTCGGTTCCAGATAAGCGGGTTATAAGAATAGGCATGTAATATTATGAATAAAAGATGTAGCATACATTTTTAGGTTTCTAAAATATCCCGAAAATAATATATTTTTCAAATTTTGCCACACCATGTACTTTTTATTGAAACTCATATGATTTCGGTTATATTTCTTTTTCTAGAAGACGAAATGAATATCACTATAGTTTGAAATAGAAAACATATGCAGGATAAGGGTTAGGTAATTGGGGTTGTTTTGGTAGGTGAAAATCCTAAACTGCCTGCCAAGAGCACTGGGAAGCTCTGGCTGGCGCCTGACCTGACGTGAAAGCGGGCAGGAGGTAAGACCCATCTTACTGAACCGCCTCCAAAAACATAAGGAGCAGGTAAAGGTTTGTTCCTCCATATCTATGGAAAAAACGATAGTTTGAAATTATACTCACTCTTTACTGTTGACAGTGTTATTAGGAAATAGGCAGTATACTAACGAACATGTAAAAGTTTTTTGAAATTTATAATTTTATAAATAATACGAATGTCTTATAGTTCGGTCAAATCTCAGTTGAGGGCCTGGACGGAAAAATTTCTAGTATATATCATAAGAAAAGTTTTTCTTTAATTATAACACCATTATTAAAAATATTTTTTAAAATTAATTAAATAACAAATAAGAATAATTTTAAATAAATTGAAATTAGTTTCTATGCCTTACAATCCTGATTTAAAAAAATTTAGCATATTTTTAGTTGTTCTTTTTTAAGTGTAAATTAATCTTTATACACACCAAAGGTAGCAGGGATATTAAATCAACAGAAACAGCCGTTACAGAAAAGATAAAACCACCGCTTTATGGAACAAGAAAGAACGTATCTTCCAACACATTAATGATGGTAGGGTATCTGCATATCTTCTTTATCTTTAGGCAATACTCCGGGTACAACAGATTTGGAAGTTCAAACGTGCTAGCGATTAGTGATTGCTATTTTTATTATTACATATATTTATATACTTCTCCATCGAACTAAATTTTAAATTAAATCAAAGAGAGGAGTCAGGATAATCGTTTTTTAAGGATAAGCTGAACAGAAAAACAAAATGTTCGATTATTTCTTCATATATTATGTCGATACAATGTCCTTGTGGAGTATCTTGACTGGAGAGAAAATTGATAAAAAAACAGTAAAACCGGACTATCCGAATATTGTTTGCCCCAAAACCGGGGCATCGATTGATTGAAGCTTCTGCATAAGAAAAAAAATGGTACAAAGTGAAAAATTGAGTTAATTGGGATTTAAGCTTATTTTTATACATCAATTAATAAAGCAGTGATTTCTAAACTTACTTCGTCGTTGATATCGTCAAAAGCCAAGTCGATATTAACAGCTGAACCGATTTTCATAGCAGGACTCCGAGCCTGATAGATTCAAAGGGATCCTCTAAATTTTACCTGAAAATACTCTGTACCTTGATATTCAAAACTCACCTACAGTTATTATCATAAGACATTGGAAATTGTGCAGAATCAATTACGTTAAAACCAGCGCATATTATTTCTCCGTACAGTGCTTTGTTAAAGGGCTCCTCGTTCGGCTTTTTCTCAACATAAATTTCGCCAGACGGCTTCAAACACTTTCTGACTTTGTCAAAAGCTGTAATGTCCCAATTAATTGCTGTTTCAGCTCCCACTAAAATGATAACAAAATCATAGCGTCTGTTATCGAACTCTATTTGATCATTATGGGTTACCTAGTAAAAATTCGTACCTGGAAGGATCGAAGACCTTTCAAAAACTACATCTTGTATTAAACCTTTGTAAACTTTGAAACTATCTTGCACACACGTAATATCACTACTCTCTGGGACAAAAATCAAAGCGTAAAGCATCAGATATCTTTTTAAAATCGTCAATGCGCAGACGTGGTGATCATTGCCTTGAGTATTGATGTACTGGAATGAAATCTGTGTTTTGATGCAAATTAGGATTGTAACTGTTATTTATTTTGCCGAGTTTTGTTTGAAAGGCTTTTAATAAAGACTGTTGGGCCTAAAGTTTTCTCAATTTAAGAGTTGTTATAGCATAATGTTCAAATTAATGTTAATAAATAACATTAACAGACTATATATTGCAGGTTTCACGAAATATCCCAAAAAAAATTGGGTGAGTCATGATAGGAAAAAGCGTTTTAGAACCCTCAATGCGTATTTTCATTCTTCATAATTGCTCGGTTCACGTTCAAAAAAGGTCACTAAAAGACATTTTCAATATATTTTGACTGCTTTTTGAATGGCTTACAGCGCAATCAGGCAAATATTATCTGTATTTTTCTGCACTTATATGTAAAAAATGTTCGTTTTTCCACTATTCCGCCAACTGGAATGAAAATTGGTGAGTTGAAATTTTCCGATGACTATCGGGTTTTTACTATATTTGCAAATTTTGCAACAAATGCACTATAATATTAGTTTAAATGTGAATGAATGACTGAAAAGTTCCCATAATCTTTTTTAATATTCTCAAAATTTATTGATTTGTTATTGCCTGATTGCTTTTTATATATTGATGAAGATCATAAGCGTAACATCTAATAGTTTCTTTCTAAAGAAATTCACTTTGAAAAATGTAAATTTACCTTTATGGTTCAATTTGATATATGATTTAGTAAAATTCAGATATAACTATTTAGCCTTCACATATTTAGTTAATCTGTATTTTTATTATAGAAACGGAATGGAATCAATATAAGTAAACGCGCTTTGGATGTTCCCAAGCCTTTAGTTCAACATTTAGCAAGCTACAGAGAGATAAAATCTTTTTTCTCCATTAAAATTGAGCCATTATTTTTTCCTAGAAAGTATATCTAGTTATGTTGAAAATTTTTCCTCATATTAATTTTAAACTGAGAATTGCGTTTTATTTTGGAAGTGTTTTTTTATTTAATATGGTATTGCTTTTGGGTGTTAACGGGGATATCATGAGTTTAAAAATATGTTTATGATTAAACATTATATGAAATTAATTTAAATTATTCATGTCCCTTGATCGTCAGGATATGAAATAAATAATCTAACTCTGAACTTTCAAAATAATAAAACTATTCAAAAATGAAATATTCACAATAAAAATACTTTTCTAATAAAATAAATTGCATAAAAGTATGTCAAACAGTCTTATTTTTTAGATATTACTTGATAAGATATTTTTGATTCTGAAATAACCTGAGGCTTATTATTTTGGTCTAAAATTGTTCCATATTGCTACAAAAAATTTAATATTTCAGATGTGCATTCACCTTTTTAACAAGAATTTGGTTACAATATAAAATTTTGTCCTAAATAGGATAACAAATATGGCCCCGGTTAATTTGATTAATGGAATTTAGAAAAGAATGGATAATTGGAAAAAATATTTTTACTGTCGATTCGGTACAGTACAAACAAACTATTCTAAGGAAGAGCTTTAATTTTGTTTTTTATAAAAATTAAATAATTTTATAGATGGAAAAAACATGATCTAATTTTTCATAGAATTGTTAGATAAATTAGCCTCTTTAGTATCTAATATAAAAACTTGGAAAGTTTTAAAATTTGCATTCTATTGCCGACATCTTTAAAAAACTCAAATTACTTTCATGAAATTCACTTAATATGAGAAAGAACCTGATATAAGCACTCACTCGTAGTAAAAAATAAGGCTCTCAAATGCCACAAACTGGGAAAACGGATTCAGAAAGAAAGCATATAAAAATATAAAATCTTAAAGTCAAGCATTTGCGAATATTCTTTTTCCTAAAAAAGAACAATATACATAAAAACCATTTTATTAACGCTCAAAAATAAATATAGTGTAGCGTCGGAAATCAGCAGTCTCAGACTGGAACATGCGCACATGTACGGATCGGGGTCGGCGATTTGATCGGTTGCTCAACACCCAATGCGCAGGGGACTCCATTGCACCGAAACCAGGCATAAAGTTATATTTAATATAACACACTAAAAAATTAATTCGTCATCCTCGCCGCCCGCCTAATTAGGTTATAAAACATGTTCCGATGTAATACGCTAGGATACGGTTACTACCGGTTAAAAGGTAAATATCGGGACTTTCTAACTCTGTCACGATAATAGATTTTTTTCTATGCGCGCGATAAAAATTTTGAATATTGTGCCATCCTTCTTTCTGTGACAATTTTCCACCTCAGCTCTAGAAGGCTATACCATCAACTTTTGTCACTTACCGGGTTTTTCATCCAAAACCGGACGGCGTGACAACCAAAACCGGACGTCGTGACAAT
>LDMZ01027747.1:0-15987 GCA_001455285.1 Sphaeromyxa zaharoni | reverse complement strand
CCCCCCCTCCAAATTGAAGCAAGCATGCAATTTTCTTGTGATTATATTAAAAAGCTTTACTTAAAATTCACATTGAGGAAAGGGGCTTAACTACATTTGAATTTATATTATTATGCTTCTCCGTTTTATTTACCAAATTAAAATCCTAGAAAGTTGTTAAAATTTTGATAACGTTTTAGCAGCATGTCAGCTAAAATAAATTATTCATGAAGTAGACTGCATCAGGCAAATATTGTTAATTTATTGTTAGTAATTATTGATTTTATTTTTTACTAGAGCATATATTTAAGCATTGCTGTTCTAAATATTAGCAAGATAAAAAAATTTTTATTGTGTACTTTGGAATGTTTAATTTTCTACCAAAATATTTTAAGCCTAGACTTGTATTTTAATTCAATCAAAATTGATTGGAGGATCTTGTTTAACTATGCAGATATTACTTTGTATATATTTGTTTTTCATTGATTGGTAATATTCGTTCTAACGAAATAATTGTTAATATATTATGGTTCGTTCAGAAAAAAAATCAGATTCATATCCTATTATAGGAATATTTTTAAAAATATTTCTGATGAGTGAAAAGAATTTGTCATGATTAGTTAAACAAGATAAATACAGGTGCTTGTAATGGCAATAAATATTTTAAAAGCACTTATTTTTTAACGTATTTAATATTTTAAGCTGTGCTTATCGAAATATAGTACAGAAACTAATCATATTCTTATTTTTAAAACAAAAACTGTTATATTCCTTTCTATATTAACGTAAAGGGCAATAGCTCGCCTAAATACGATATAGCAACCTTACTACCCATTTTTAAGGCAGTAATAAGAATAAATTGCACTAATTTATAATTGCCAAATATTTGTTTGATTATATATAAACCTTGATAATTCTTGAAATTTTCGTTATCAGGATAAGTCAAATACATCTTATATTACCGTTTTTTAATATTCATCTGTTTTAGTAAATACCCTTTTAATCTTCAATAGAAAAAAATTAAGAACCGAAAGAATTAAACTAGTATTTTAACTAGGGGCAAAAAAGATTTAATTAGGATATATAAAATTTTCTCTTTAATTATGTGAACCATCAAAAAATTAAAACATTCCATGCCGTTTTAATTTTTCCTTTATTTGGCATAAAATTTTTTAAAAAATTATAAATTTGCCAAGACGTTGCAAACTGCAAAAGTTGTAGTTTCTCAATGGATATCACTAATACAAACAATCTAAAAAATATGACTACTTCTTTAAGATCAACATGAATTAAATATGGAATTCAATAAATCATAAAACAACTGAGATACAAATAGTGAGAAGAGATCTAAGTGAACCTGAAAAAAATTTGAAAAATTTGATTGAGTAGTGACTCCGATACCGGAAAGCATATAAGGATCACAATCAAGGGTAAATTTAAATACTTGAATATAATTATTTTCATATGTATCGAGGTCACTAATTAAAAATATATACTGTAAAATATTTTTGATATAAAACTTTTCACAAAAAAATAACAATAATCGGTAAACACATTATTATCGCTTTATTTGTAGAAAAAAACACATTATATATTCCAAAATTTTTAATTTTGGATATTGTCATATTTTTTTATTCAATAATAAAAGAAAGTCTAAACAAAGGTTGGATACCCCATCAAGTTAACTCATACCACTCTAATATTATGTTATATCAATTTTATTGGGCTGATGACAAATTGACTAGATATTTTTTTTTAATATAATAAGATAAAATTTAAGCAGTTTTTTTAGAATTTTTGTGATAAAAAAATTCACCGAACAACAATAAAATGTATATGTTAAAAATGTTTTAATTATTGAAAAATAACAGTTCTGAAAATCAGTTCTTTTCTTTACGCCTTGTTATTTTTAATATATTTCTTCACAATGATAAATTAAAATTTGTATGAATATTTTTTAGCAGAGTTAAGTCACGTCTAAGATAAAAAAAGATCATGGAATAGACAGATATAGTTTATTGCCTGAACATATACGTTACACGAATGATATATTTATTTTTTTTATAAATTCCGTACAGTACGAATAACATATTATTTATCATATGAATTATTGAATAATTTCAATAATTTTTGAATAAATAAATATGTTTTATAAAATTTAACCAAAAAATGACTATTTTAAATCCAATGTACTAATTTTAATTATTTTAAAATTATTAATCACCTGAAACATAAAAACCCTTGGCTTGCATTAAATCAAAAAATTGATTTCTTATTATTTTGTAATTAAAAAATTTTGTTCTGCACCAATTTAATGTAAAAAAAATTTTCGAGTCAGAAGGACAAATAATAAAAATTTTAATTCACATGGTTTTTTGAATGACTCTGCTTAAAATAACGAAAGTTTTTTGGTATACCGGATCTTCGAATTTCATGCATTAATAATGTTTAAAATATGCTTTAAAATTCATAATTTTTCTTTGTATTATTTTTGTGCTAAGTAACAAAAAATGTTTAAAGAAGCAACGACTTGTTATAAATTTTTAACCTTATTTATAAATAAAAATGATTTTATTTTTATTTTAATAAACCTGTGACCGTAATATATAAATTTGTATCTATTTAAAGCAGATATAAAAATTTTTCGTAGTTGCTATTTCTTAGTAATAAATATGTTCGTTTCACTTCTCATAGTAGTTGTTGTTTTTTGGGTGATAAAATTGATATTTATTTTAATGATTATAGCAATTCATCGATATATCAGCGGAAAAACAATCAATCGATATCCGTCCATCTAAACCATCTTGTGGAATTTTTGGAAGCATTGATTTTAAATTTTATCGGATTCCAATCGATTATGAATTATATAGAGTTGATATTTTTCGAAACCGGACATTAAGCCCGATATATAAAGTTCCAATAAGTCAAAACCCGGGACACCTTTCGATTTACTTTAGTAATTTCCTTTATGGCGATACAAAAGGGGTAAAGCTCTATAATTTGGGAACCGAATTTAACGATGCCCAGGTACACTTCCAATTTTATAGACGCAGCGATGGTCTAAGTTTTTCCGCAAAATCTAACGAAATTCGAATATGTATGTATCTAATCAATATTCTATTATTTAAAATTAGTTCCATATATAGGTAAAGATCCAAGCGAGACGAATGAGTTAAACGATTTCGGTAATAGTTAGATTAAGGATCATAAAATTTTTGTTTAGGTTATCCTTTCACTTTTGTTCCACTTTTTGAAATATCTGATCATTATAAACTCCGCATATCTGATCAGAATATAGATAACCCAATCAATTATATTGGCTTATTCCAAAAAAACGAAAAAGGAAACCATTTTTTGCTTACGAGATTGATTTCAAACACAAAAATAACAACCCTAAACCCAAAATGTTCTATAACTTACAATTCAAAAAGCAAAGAATTGATTTTTGACATATCAAAATTCAAAAAAGAATTCACCAATGTCGCCATTATTTTAGCTCGATATTATAGATCAAAGCTATATCAAGTTTATAGCACCGGTATTATGACTCTCAATGGTATACCTTGAGATATAATTCAATATAATATAGGTTTTATCCATGATTTTAATCAGAATGGCAGACATATTAACTGGAAACTATATTCGGTGTCAAATACTGCAGAAATTACAATAAACATATACGATGGCAAAACGATAAAAGATTGGTCAACTTGTGGAAGGTGCGGTAGAAACGGTAATCAATGTTCTACAAATGAAATATGCAATGGTATTATCGAATCATTGACAGGAACGAGCATTATCATCAAAAAATGTCCAAAAATAACCAGGTTTATGTTATCCTTTGTTTTTACGCAGCTAAATTCAAATATAACTGGAATCGCACTAGAAAAACCAATCGGTATTAGTAAAATTCATTAACAACCAATTAAATATTATTAAAATTTAATTAGATTACGAATTTAATCGAACAATGTGCAAAGGAATAACACAAGGTAAGTAAATCGATAAAAAGTTTCGGTAACTTACAATTTTCCGAACATATCTATAATATAAATATATTATAGTCGTATTTTTAACTTATAATTTTTTGAATTAAGATTTATATAAATACCACCTCCATATTCAAATAGCAGTAAAAAATAAAAATTATTTCAAAATCACTTTTATTAATTGAATGACTTTAAATTTTATATTTTGTAAAAAATTAAATCGTAATCTCATTTAGTTTCTAACTTAAAAAAATTGATGCATTTTTGGTATCAATATTTTTATGGAAAAATGTATGAATTTGACTCTATCGATTATATCGATTGTTTTTTATATTAAAGTTTATTTAGAAATTAAAGCTTAAATTCATGCCAATCTTAAAAAAGCAAACTACATTGAGAAATCATCAACTATTATAATTTCAAATTGTCAGTATTATTCGTTTGACTAGTTTTCGAAATTAAATTGAGTTTATAACATTCAGAGATCTAAAAAAATTTTTAAACTGAATGATCTAATCGATTGTTAAATTACAACAGCTTTAAAATTTTCTCTAAAGACTTTTTCGAGTCTGATTTTTTTTATATTTTTTAGCATTTATTTGTAAGTTTGATAGTTTCCACGATGCAAAATTTGTAATTAGATTTTAAGCTCCATATGACACTATGTAATTTTAAAAAAGTTTGTTTTCAGTTTAAAATTTTTATAATATTACATGTTTTATCATAAAATTATCAGTAAGATTTTATTGATAACCCTATTAATATATTATATATAAAAAACCTCAATTTACATATAATTTGAAGTAAAATAATTTGTTATGATTTTGATATTAAAATTATGTGGATGAGTAAAAAAATCGAAGTAAATTTTTTTGTTCTCGCAAAAATTTTAACAACATAACTTTTTAACGTAATTTTTATAGAGCGGACATAATGTAGTCCTTAAAAATCCTGTCATTCTATGTAGCGATCGAACTCAATGATGATAAAAAATACCTCATTAAAAAATAAAAAATTTTCTTGTTTAAATCGAATAATGTATTTATCTTATTATTATAGATAATTCGAATCCATCAAGTGTTTAAATGAGACCTGGAGCAAATTGAACCTTGGTGCAACGATACCAACTCGTTATTATAATTCATAATTAAAATTGAAAATTATAAATTTTAAAGAACATACAGACATTCTTTATTGTACACTAATTACTTTTTAAAGAAAAATTACAATTATTTTGGATTTACTGCAACATTCATGGTGTATTTTTATGATGTTCCTGTATTGTGAAAATTTCAAGTATTTTCATTCCAAATACTTTTTTCTGTGTAAATTATTTTTTCACTAATCATGAAAATTTTATCTGTGTTCTACTATAGATCAACTTTCCTAACTCATATAATTAAAATAAACTGTCCACATTTAAAATATATGCAATATACATTTTCTTTGTTATATTAGATGGTATATCTTTATAACTATAATTTTTTTCCAATCTACATGCTTGAAACACAACTAAAATTAACGTTCTAGATCCATGGACGAACTCGTTGAAATTTTTTGCGTTTATTGATCTCGTAGATCCTGAAATAAGCTATATACAAGATTTTTTTCTTTTATCACAAATTTAATGGTGAAAAAACGTAAAAGGGATAGAAATATACACTCACACACACTTAACAAGATATACAATTGTAAGCATTTTCATACTTAGTGACACGTGGGCCATTGTGTCTTAGTGCTGAAGACAAGGTCAATCATACTATATAAATTATCGAATTTTTCATTATCGTGCCAAATAATCTGAATATTTTTGAAATTTATTTTTTAAAAATCATGACAGTTTAATTAGAAAACATAATCAACAGTCATATATTTAGTTTATCAAAGTTCAAATTGAGGATTTCAAAGGTTCTTTTTAAAATTCAGAACTTAACGGTCAGTTAAATATTTTAATACAACCAGATTTTTCTTATGTGAAGGGTATATCGTCATATATTTACAGTATACAAACATAGTATACCATTTCTTTATACTTGCAGATATACCAGAAATTAAATTTCAGTATTTTAATGAAATGATTCGGAAAAAATTTTTGTCAATGTTTCTCTTTGCATATGTCATCCCGCTAATTTTAAAAATGATGGGTTGTTAATTAAAATCTGACACCCAAATCCTGACTACACTGAATTATTCTTGCATAGCTTTCTTACATTTTTATTCAGATTTAAGAATAATCCACTTAAAATATACAGAGATAGTAAAATGATCGTTTTTATTGTTTCAAGAAGTACCTTCTAAAATAATTTGGCCCTTCGGTTGTCTTCGTTGAGATTAGGCTGATCGCTTCTTTATCGTTTTATAAATATTTAAAAAAAATTATTTTTAGCTGTTTCTTAACTAAAAAAATGAGTAATAAAATCGTTTTATGATTTTTAGATAAAAAAATTAGTTGAATTTAGAATTTAGTGTTAATTAAAATAGAAAAAGCACCATGGATGAGTAGTGTTTATTAAAAATCTTTAATTTAATATATCAAAGTAGCAAATTTTTAGAATTCATCAAACCTTTTCTTCATGAATAATTTGTTTGAAGATTAAAGAGTTAAAATTTTTTTAAGTGATTGGTTTTTCTTCCAAAACATCCTAATATTAAATAATCTTTTACCTATCTGGATCTGTCCACAAGCTTATCACGGTATCTTTCTTCAAAAAGCCGGAGTCATATCTTGTGTGTTTAAAAACTTACTATGCAAATCTATATTACAACATTATTGAATGCAATAAAATTCAATTCTAAAATAGAAACCGTTGATTCGCATTATCCTTGTTAATTTAATTTTGAAATTTTCCTGTAAAGATAGGCAGATAGAGCTATCTGAAAATTTTTCTATCGAACGGAATAAGAAGACCGATAAAAGATGCAAATTTGAAGCGTGTTTTACTCATTGGCCTTAAATTTGATGAAATACGGCTCAGATTTCTATCAAAGTAATGTCAGGTTATGTAATGGATTGCTGTATATGCATTTTATGTTAACTTATAACATGGGAGATAATTACTTTAGATTTTTTAAGTTAATGCTGTAAAAATTTCTAAAAAAGTTTACAATCTTTTTACATACACAAGAACATTAATTGAATCTCATTATATGAGGCATTGATGATATAAAAATTACTCAAAATTCGCTTTACTAGAATTTTTGATGATGTACATAATAATGAAGATTTCTGATTTCTTAAAATGTGTTGAAATCGTTAGTATAAGTATAAATTATATTCCTGACTAAATAATTGAATATACATTATTCCGGGCAAAGAGTAAATACATTTCGATGTAATTTTGTTAGATAATTTTTTTGAAGAATAAGAACGATATAATCTTTTATACTCAAAATATGGATGAAAAATCAATCCCCTTTAGTTATATAATGAAAGGATAAAAAATTTCTTTGACCACTTGGAATAATGGACATAACTAAAACAGACGTATAAATTCAACATTATTAAGCTTATAACCAGGACATATATATATTATTATCAATATTATGAAACCGAGCAAGCTTGATATTGAATATTTTTATGCTTGAATATAATAATATGGGTCTTTTAAAAGAATAATCGTAATGCTTACATTTTAATATATTGATAACGATCTAATAAGATATCTTAATATCTAAAGGATGAGATACAATCTGATTTAGAATCACCGAGTGAATCCATATTATTATAGATTATTTTAAAAGACGTGATAGATATATTTATATAAAGCTATCACCAACTCATTCGGAAATATAAATTTTTTTCTTTATAAAGAGTCAGGCTTTCGTAAATACAAGAATATTTTATCAATCTATAAACAATACAAATTAAACTGGAATATTTTGTTTTGTTTTTAAAGACAAAAAGTATATAATATTAGGAACATGGACCATATTTTTGTATTTTTTATACTTTAAATCTAGATTGGATTACAGTTTAAAAAATTATTTTTAATATAAATAAAATATTTAAACCTTTAAAATAAAAAAAATCCAAGAGATCATTGGAAAGCCTATCAATGTATGATAAAATTTTATTAAAATTTCAGAAAATATTTAACGGTTAATATATCTTGTATTAAAATGGGCAATCAATTGGTACAAAAACTATTCTCCTTTTTAATTATTAATAAATTATTATAATTAAAAATCTTAAAAATTTTTAAAAATATTTAGATACTCAGGTTCAGCTAGGACCTTCGGAACTTGTACTATTCAATAAATTTGATTTAAAAAAATAAGAAACACACAGTTCAAGTTAATTTTTTATCGAATCCAATCAGCCCAATTCCTATGAATAACAAAACAAGTATTTAGTATTTTATATAAATTGTAAATTTAATTTAGATTTGGGCAATCGTTACTGTCAGAGTGGAGATATTTCAGTAAAGGATTTAAAAGTTATTCTTGGTAAATAAGATATCCTACTTAATAATTCGTTTTAGGTTACCCTGAAAGCTATACTGTCGATAGATATAAAGTCTATTGGAAAAGCAAAAAATATCAAGGTTTAATTATTAGTTAAGATACCCTATATATTAATTAGATTGCAAAGATTCAAACTTCGAAGGATGTATTGAGAAGAATACAAGTAAGCATTTGGGAAATAATAAAATATATATTTTTTACACTAAAAAGGCTTTTTAAACTTTATTTATTGAATTAACACAAGTCCCTAAAATTTAAATCCTTATATATGCTAAATGCACGGATTTAAAAGAATGCTGTGTATATTCTGATATATGCAAAAACAATATATATCCATTTTTTAAGTTTTTGCATAATAATTACAGATATATCAAGAAACACGTTTGATTAACACATTTCCTAACTGTAGATATATTTACGTGTCAAAGTATTTAATGATATAGTTAAGAATCTTCTATTTTTTAAAAATTTAAGTGTTTTATATAGTTTTTCTCAATTCGTGTTTCTACTGCCATTTTCTATAATATTTTAATTAAGAAAATTTGAGGTTATTATTTTTAGTTATTCTAAGGTTTTTGATAAAAATACACAGCGCCAGTGCTTACAATCCGAAAACTATCAGAAATAAAATATCAATCGAATGGTAAAATTGAATCTGAAAAACGACTAAAATATAAAAAATTTATATTTAAAAAAATGTTTTTAACAGCTAAAAATTCTCACTTTATTTTATTACCGGAATTGTATGAAACTACCCATAAAATTAAAATAACACCGAATATCCTAGTCTTAATATTAAATTATATGATTTTGAATTTCAGTGCTAGTTTACGTTGCATCATTTCAATTTGATATCTTCAAAAATCAGACACTTTGGGAAATGATGAGCGTCGTACAATAATTATAATGATATTAATTTTTATTTGGTATATAATGCATATTCAATAAAATCTTAAAAGAATTGATTAAATTAAGAAATGTGAAAGTTTTGATGGTTTTTTACAATAACGGTCACATATTTATTAAGGTTATATACAAGATGTGACGTGAGAACGTAGAAATAATAAAATTTTTTAGAGTAGCGGCGTGCATAATCAAGAGATAAACTTTTGTCGTTATCATTATGAAGTTATATACCGAAATATGTATCTCAAATGAAGATATCATTAAGATATTTTATTAACGATTGTCGAGATTCTAAAATCTATTCCAATGATTGAGCTTACAAAAGTATTTCGTATTAAAATAATTTAGATTTTTAACATGCTTATAATTTGTCATATAAACATTTAAAACAAGAGGAAGCAATTTTTTTTATTAGCAATAAAAAATTGTCATATATCAAATCTGATATATAATTTAATAATTGTTATATATACAATAAAATTACAAATTTATTTAAAATTATATTTTCATATGTCTAACAACCTTATAACGTGATTCCTTTGATTGATCCCTTGTTATTTATTTGTTTATTAATTTTCTACGTCCAGGTTTGACCCAATTTTTTTGGGAATGTAAGTTGGGTGATCCGATCATATAAATTATTTTCATATCTTATTATACGCAACCGGGGAATTTTATTTTTAATACTAAAAACATATATCTTTCAAATATATATATTATTAACAAAATTTTATTAGCTATAATCAGGAATAATTGCTGTTGCTACTTGTATAATGGTTTATATAAAAAATGATGTATTAAATGATTTAAATGATAAATTCAATTTTTTAATTTGATTCGTTGCATTTAAGTAGTTTAAAGAGTTTCGATGTATTAGAAATAGTAGAAATGGGCATTTTAAGAAAATACTATTTTAAATACATCTCCATGCTTGTGAATAAAAATAATAGTCTTGGATAAATCGTACACGATTTACATTAGCAATAAATTCGGTTTTTATTTTTTAAAACGTAATTACTAATGAGTATATTTCAGATCATATATAATTATTATAGAATTTTTTTAATTTATACTTAAATTCTAGGAATCGAAAATATATTTCAGTATAATCAATAGCAAATAATGAAATTAATAAATATATCCTCTATAAATAAATATAATCAGTCATTTTGTAATTTAAATAAAAAATTAGAATTTTATCAAAAGTTTATTTTCTAAAAAATCAAATTTTAGCATCTGAATATACTCGTAATATGGGATTAGCTACGGAGAGTATTTTGATTGTATCGAATTCAAGTCTGCGTTAGGTGAATACTCTAGTGAATATGACCAAGATAACGACATTGTTTGTGGTAAATATTATAAATATATAATTTTATACGCCTGAGGTGTGTACGAACATGATTATTCCGATGAAGATCTAGATTCATTTGAGCGTATATTTGAGAAATAATTTGTTTTTTTAATTATATATAGCGCCGGTACCCTTGAATATATTGCCAGAAACACCTCAGCAAGGGTTTTCATTATCTAAATAATATGAATATTTCATAGAGTGACTGATCGCAGCAATCCCGTCACGGAATGTACATCTTAATGTTTAAAAATCATAAGATGATATATAGCCAAGAGCATTAGTTACGGTGAACATAACTTCCAAGAATCTACCCAGAAAGCGTCGGGGAAAAACCCAAGAATTACGGTGTTATTTTTTTTCGTGATTTTATAAACAGGACGATACTCGCGAACATGGAAGCGTTTCAACGTATGGGCCTAATTTAAATCCAATAATAAAAAATAATAATTCGATTCCGTCCAATAAACGTAAAATTTTCAATGTATATAACTAACATATATCAAAAGCTACAGATTCTTTCCAAAAATCTACAACTTCTGTCAAAAAGGATTTGTCAGCAAACGGATCAACATTTGTCAGAAAGAATATTTCTACAAAGGAATCAACAGATACTGCCAGTTTTAATATGTCTACATCCCAAAACACGACTCAGACAATATTAAAAAAGCCAATGTTAAACAAAGGTATTATAAAAAATATTAATTGCTATCATTTCAGCTGTAATCGCTTTGCCAGTAGTGTTGATTTTGATCATAATTGTTACAATCATTGTTGTCAGGTATAAAAATATTTTTGTTTTTAAACTTTTTATAGCTGTTTACTTAATCGGAGTTTTTGATTATTGGTTATTTTTTAAATTTATACCAGAACGCAGACGTTAAGAAAATGAAAAAATGAAGGCTTTATTTGAAAAACTGCTTATTTTATGTTATCAGTAATTATGCTTTCGATTACTTATATTAATATATACCACTATTTTTGTCGATATAATATTTCAGTATACATAGCAGTATCATGTTAAAGAGTCAAAAAGTTTAACCAATGTTTTCTTCCGTTGAATTGATATAGAACCCTCTTTGAAACATCAAAAATGATTTTTTTAACGGTTTTTGATTATTTGATTGAAGGATTTGGTTCAACAAACACTGAAAAGATAATGTATATATATATATATATATATATATATACATCTTGTAATCTTCAAGTATTCATGTTATAATAAAAATTACGATGATATAAATATCATCTATTAAAAGCATATTGGTATAAATTCAAAAAAGTTATTTATATATTTAATCTATTCTACTTACACTATATTAACTGTTTTTTCAGATCATTTAAACCTTTTTTTAATATTTAGATAGTCTTTTATTTACCTATTTTTTGGGATGGACATATAGACAATATATTGAACCTGGATTCATTATAACATAATCAATTATATTAGCCCCCCGGTTTTTTTATAAGAAAATTAACATAATCAAATTTTTTATTTCAGAAATATCTTATTAAATAATAAGATATAATATTATTGCCGTATCCATTATTTAAAATTGTATAGATAGATCAGAATTCAACCCATTATTAAATCGTATATTTCCATATCATATTAAAATTGCAAATAATATTAGATCAAATAATATAAATGTCTGAAAGAAAAAAAAATTTGCAATTTTTTTAGTTACTTTTTGTTTTAAATAAAAAAACTTTTTTCTTTGATATTAATAATATACGGACCAGTTTATAGGAAATATGATAAAAAAAATAAAACGTAACGGAATTGGACTTATTTGATAAACATATTTAAAATAAAATAATCACCAAAAAGTTTCCAGAAACATATATATCTTTAGTGTTACAATTTAAAAATTTGAGATAATTTAAAAAAGGTGTACCCACATCAATCATATGTTTTTACTGTTTTTTTAATTCATCAAAATGTATTTTTAAATTGCATAACAATAGACTAGAAGCTGGAATTTTCGGATATATGCTATAAAAACCTAGCACAAAATATAAGAATCATTTTATTAATGCAAAAATTTTGGTTCGAAAAATATTCTATATGTATCAAACTAGAAATAAGGCAATGAATATTATTTTGTTCTTTCGGTCGTTGTAAAAGATTTTATATTTTCAGTAGCTGTAATTTATCATTAACACAGAAAATTATAAAAAATTAATTAAATTTCTTTGATCATTTTTTTAATGTAATTTTAATCTTTCTCGTGATAAAAAAACATTCTATAGTTATATGATTAATGAAACATAATAGAATAAAAACACTGTATACTTAGTATTTATGAATAATTAGAGCCACTAGATTTTTTTAATATTTCCACACTTTTTAGCATAAAAATAACATATCTGTGAAAAGATGGACCACTGTGTTATAATCATTGCTTTTTAAATTGGTAATAACGAAATATATGATTTTTTGTATTTTAAGGAATGATTTCTTCATTAAATATATTTTTTTATTTGACACAAATTAAAATAACAGAAAGAGTACTTTTAAATTTTGCGTATTCATTTTTTTCACAATTTTGCCTATTATTTTAGGTAAACTATTTAAATAGTGCATTTTTAATGAAAATATGTTTAGTTAGAAATCATATTGTTAAAAAAATTTAATATGGTAAATGATAACATTTTGAAGATAAAAATTAAATGGTTTTTATGGATCTTTTATAAATTTTAATGTGTTAATATTAAATTTATTTATTTTTGGTAAATCAATAAAAATTTAACGGTATATAATTATTTTATTTACAAATCCTTTTTCTAAATCCATAGACCCATTTAATTTTTTCAAAATGTACCAAATATATATGAAGTGAAATGTAATATATATTACTTACAATATTCGGTCAATTTTCTCGCTCTTTGCATTAAACCAAATGTCTGTTACCTAGATTTTATTAAATGTAGGAACTCACCAGAATTTGATATAAATCTTAAAATTAAGAAAATATTTTAACCTAAAATTTTCTCTTCTAATAATTTGATATATCATGTCAGAATAACTAAACTCCAAGAAATAACTATGAAAAAGTTATTTTATTAAACTATATTAATCCTATTTCAATATATTGATGATTATCTAGGTAGAAAAATCATAAACTATATTTGTTAATTTGTTGTATTTAAACAATTTTATAAAAACTACATCTAAGAAATTGAAAGAAGAATTTGTTAAGTGTGAATGAATTTGATAATACATGAAAAGTGAGGAAAGAACTATAAAAAGAACTAATTTTTTTTATGAAATATATTAAGAAAATATTTTTCAAAATATACATGTGTACGTTTTTATTAATTGAAATCTAGCATATTTATTCCCACTAATTAATGATATTTTTAAAATGTTATAGGGCAGAAACATTTCCGTGATAATTAACACAGGATTATGACAAATCTTTTAAGTTTATGGACATTATCCTTTTTTATACTATAATATAAATACATAATTTTTAATATTTATAATATAAATAATAACAATCTTAGATAGGAAAAATGTAAAAGCATTTTGAAAAAATATTAAAGGAATACCATTTAAATTCCGTAATAAATTATATCGAGACCAAATTACGTAACAAAAATTGAATAGCTCAAGTAATAATTAATCTTATTTACTTAAAAATAATAAATCAGTATGATATAATATAACGGGCTTATTTATCCGGTATATCTACCCAAATCTGCGGAAATATCTGCATGGAATCGCATTATTTTTTATGTATTCTTATATTTTCTTTTGCCCCAATAAAAGGATCTACGATATATATGGCTATTTTAGAAAAGGTAAAACCTTGAAAAACAGATCCATTTTCGTCAGCATTATTTAGATCTGATGTATCATGTATCAATTTTGTTGGATGATAATTTATGTTGTTATTTTCTATAGTAAATCCTATAACGTAAGCAAAAAATTATGAAATCTTACCTTTTGGTTCTTCGATACATGTTATAGGCTTATTGAATTTCTTTCCTCGAATGAGTGACTGACATTTTTCATTTTGTTTTTTTAAATTATTCCTTTGTTTCTATATTTATAAAGTTTATTGCTAAAGTTTCAGATAAATTGTTCATTGATAAATGAGATTCCCGTATAACTAAAATTTATTGCTAAATCTTATAAAATATTCGAATTATTTCGATTTGTTTCAGAATTTCCATCCTTCATTTTTTTAGAACTTACAATTAAACGTACTTCATTTTGGAAACATTCAGTGTTTTGTTCACGAGAATCAAATTTTATTGAGCTCTTACCTTGAAGCATTTCACGAAGATTCTTATCAATTAAACCTTGTATATGTTCTAAAAGTCCAATATTTTCCTGTCCATCATTCAATAATGGACTTATTTCATTCATAGACACAGCATTGTTTCCAGGTACTTTAATTAGTATTAATATTTCACATAACTTATTATACGTATGTTATCTGCCGTCAAATTTCCATCAGTTTTTAATTCGGATATATCGTTGGGTTCGTTCAAAACTTTCAATTCAGTTAGAATATTTTTCTTATTGCCTTCGGAGCCTTTTTTCTTATAATCGCTCTCGGATAAAATTTCATCAGTTTGGAAACAATCACCTAGAGAATTAAGGATTTGTTTTTTACGGTATAGTTATTTAAATTTTAAAGAAAAAGATTAACCGTTACATTAATCTTTTTTCTTGGAATTTGCTTATTATTTCTTTAAAATTATTTATTAGTTAAAATTTATAAATTCAATGGGTCTATTTAGCGTGGATCGTGTATTTTTTTTATAGAATTTAGCAGTAAGATATGAGTCACATATTCCTAGGCTTGGACAAATATGACAATGTTACTTATTTCTTTTCTGGACAAAGTATCGAATATCGAAGGCATCTCTCGATTATTGAGCTCTTATAAGTTACGAACGAATTTGATGAAAGCCACAGGCAAGAGCTCGCACTAGATTTATATGTTAATGTCCTGGATTTCATTAAAAAGCCCGTTTAGATCCTTGACAATATTTTCCTATGAATAGCACCAATTTTTTCATTTATTTTAGTCTCAATTGTTCGAATGGTGTAAAATTAAAAACATAAATTTTTTTCGAACCATCGAAACATTTTACGCGAGGATATAAAAAAAATATTAAATCTTAAAAAAATTCTTATGTGTACAAGAAAATTTTTCTTCCTAAATGACTAGGAATTGCTATTCTAAAAAATATATTTATAAACTTTTGTTAGCAATGTGCTTGCAATTTTAAGTCTGTATAAATCATATCAATTTCTGAGCTTTTGGAAAAAATACG
>LDMZ01027714.1:0-11100 GCA_001455285.1 Sphaeromyxa zaharoni | reverse complement strand
TCTAACTTCTTCATTATAAAATAGGTTTTTAGAAGAATGGTACAGTCAGTTAACATATTGGAAGTATTTAGAGGACGCAATTCCCAATATCTTTCATTTGTTCCAAAAAATGATTTATACGGTAATTTATAGATATTATAACAAATGTATTAAATAGGGCCATTTTGGATATCTACAACACTTGTGTTTTTTACCACCATATTCCGTAGCATCTATCGAACGATTTCTGGTCAAAAGCATATTTCTTCATTCAGTTCTGGTATTTACAATTATTCCTCATTAATACATAAGTTTATGCTTGTATCCTCATCTATTTTGGATACTCTTTTATCGTTCCCTCAATATTTTATTTTGCAATTCAAACACTGCTAAAAAATTCACCAAATCGCGATAATGTGAAGTTAGTAAATATTATATCGTTCTTTGGATATTCATTATCTTCTCTAATACCTTTACTGGTGTAAAAATTTTTTATTTATATTCATGATTGTAGATACTGCTTTTAATCCGTTCACAAATTTTTCATTGGCTTTTGTTGGTTAGCAATACACTGCTTACTGGCCTTATTCTGATCCATTCTCTAAATGTTTATACTCAAATTATTGGAAAAGTTACTTAATTATTAACTTCGTCTTTATGTTAAAAAGAAATGGATAGTCGTTTCTGCAGTATTATTGATGTTGCATTTTGTCATACCAGTGACATTACAGGTAAATTTCACTTGAACCTACTTATTCTTTGTTAGCTTGCCTATTTTTAACAAAAAATTAGAAATTAAATTAATATATTATAACTTTTATATATTAATCAATTTTGTTATGTATTTTCTTATATATATGAATATAAATATTTAGATAATGTAGTTGATTTACGTGGATCTCGTTATACCATTATTTTTTGATAAAATTTAAACTAAAAATGAATTTATTTTTCCTTGTCATTTGTAACATATTTTTATTCACTCTTATTTTGATATAGCTTCTCATATATTTAACCAAAATATTTACATTCTTGTTTGAAATTAATAGGGTCTAATCATGAATGAAAAGGTTAAATTTTTGCTTTCAAAATATAAACTTGTAAATAGTTTTTTATGCATTTTTAGAAGTTTTAAATAAATTTTAATCGACGTATTAATTTTTATAAACGGTTAACCATGTTTTGTAAGATATTCATGTATATATCATTATCGTTTTGTACATTCTCGTGAATTATGTATTTATGATGCTCCTCTGATTTTTTAGAAAAAAGAATTATAGAATTTTATCGTTTTCAAACTTATATCTATCTTAAATTTTTAATTATATATGGATTTAATCCATTGATATTAATTGATTTATCAGTATGGCTACAGATTTAAATATTAATAATCGCTAATTTATTTTAACAATTCGATTGTTGTGTAAGTATTACTAAAATTGGAATATAATTTACAGCGTGTTTTTAAATAAATATTTCAGAAACCAAATATAATATTATCGTGGTGGAGTTAGGGTGCCACGATATTGAGTTGAAAACTGGTGGCAATCGGATATAACCAGATTATATCGGAACACGAGTAAATTTTAATTAAACGGTCGGTGAGCACGATCTAATTTTATTTTTTTCATTTACATTAAAAAATTATGGAAATTCCCTTTAATGGCGTGTTGGAGACCGGCACATTGGGTGATCGGCGATCGAGGTAATCGCCAACTCCGATCAATTTATGTGCGTAGGTTGAAGTCCGAAGCTGCTGACTTCCGACGCTACAATTTTAATATAAGTTAAGTATTAGCAGATAAGAAAAGATTTATAATATGTAGCCATACTTCAGGTTTACATCGTTAAAGTTTTAGATTTAAATTATTTTTAGTTGATAATATAAAATCTTTCTAATGATGATTGCTGCATAGATTGTTACAACTCGTTTAGTGCTTTGCATCAACACATCATTTATTAACTTCAAAATAAACACTCATCATCACAATATTCCGAAATTTTTACTGCAATGTCAGATTTATTTAACTAGTTTTTTGATCGATTAGATCAACTTTTAAATTTTACTTTTTAGCATAATATTAACTAATTTCTTTTAAATTCAATAGAAACGTTTAAAAATTAATTTCAATAGTGGAAGATGATAGTTTATATCAAGTAACGCGTATATAACCTCGAAATACAAATATAGACTGCATTTTTTGCGTAAAAAATTAATGAAAAATCTGCTGAAATGTATATAAATTATCATGCTGACGAATTATGGATAATCTATTTAAAATTTAGTGATTTGTTACAAAAACAGAAAATATGAAAATTTGTATAAAAGCAAAATAAAATCTGAACCAATAAGTATTTGAAATAGATACATTTTTTAAAAACTAGTACGATTTAGGGTATTCGAGTAATCATTTTTTAAGATCTTTTATTATAGACCCAATTTGAAATATTGAATATCTGTCATAACGCTTTTCCAGCAAATTAAAAAGGCTTAAATAATAAAACCCTATGAATGTTTTCATTTAAAAAAAGCTGTATTTATGACATGCTCGAAGCAAGTTTTTATCATTATTTAAATATCAGCAATTTAATTAAATTTATAAATATTTTAGCTATAAACTATTCCGTAGTCTACTCTTTAGAACAAACTAAATGATAGGATATGGAAACTATTAAACACTCTTTGTTAAACCTAAATTTAAATAAACCATTTAAGTTGAACGATAAATACCAAATTTCCCACGGCAGTAATGTGACAGTAAGCAGATTTAAGATTTCTCAGAAAATCTTTTGTCAAGCAAATATATGTTAACAATTCCCTTAAGAATCTCTTCTAAATTAAAATTATAGTAAACACTTTTATCCTTTTCCTTCTAGCTTCATAAGAATATTATAACTTATTAAAGAAAATAGTACACATATAAATATAATTGATGCAATGAACCTGTTATCTGATTTAAATTCTACATAGGGTCCAATAATTCACCAAAAAATTTGACAAAAATATCGATAGGCAACGCGGGTCTTGATATTAAAAACACAGGTGACAGAAGAAGTTTTAGGTACATTATTTTCCTCAAAGAATGATATTGATATTAAGGACAAAATTCTATTAGACTTTATTAACGGCCTTGGACCCTGTTTTTGAAAATTTGTTAGCATAAATATCTTACACGTGCTACACCGAATTGCAAAGTTAAGGTGTTATTCATCATAGTTCAAAGCACTTTTAGAATTAAAATATAGACATAGTCAATCCACCAAATGAGAGCGGACGACGGTCGCTATAAACAGAGAGATCAGCTTAAAGCTTAATAGCTATTCAAATTTCTTCTTACGAAACATTTCTTCATCGATACGTTCAGCCAGCTGGGCATCTGAGTTGCATTAAATTTTACATTAATCCCCACCTTCTGATCGAAACATCACAATATCTTCATGGAAGTGCTCTAGTAAATGACTGCTTTTATTATCAATAATAATATTCTTTCAGACATGATTCCGCTAACTTTTTAAATAGGAAAGAAATATAATCTGGAAATCCAGTTATAAATTTGAAACATAAAATCAACGAGTTTTAAAATTATTATTTGTTTATCTTCCCTTATGAAGATGTCTGAAATTGTTTTGTTTAAAGCGCCAAAGTATCTTATGTTATTATAGGACAGATGCTTTTGGGCTGAAATGTACAACTTTGTATAAAAATTATTAATATATCTTTAAGAAACCTTATAAAAGGTTTGTTAGGTATCGGTAAGCAAAATAGGATAATATTCCCCCAATGTATCTATTGCCGTTATAATCATTAGAATAGACAGAAATATTATCTAGCTGGATTGAATAGTTTTCTAACACCAGATTCATGACTATCTGGGGCCTCTTTAAAACTTTAGCTTCTGATAATCATCGTATGTAATTTTCTATAGTGAATGATAACTGTGTGCCTCTTGCTTGTTCACACCCATATGTTGCTCATGTTATGCTTTATATGCCTCATTTTTTGCCAAGCCCTCAAATCCAATCTGTTGTGAATATTTAAAGGATAACAGTTTTTTGTTCCAAGTCTACTTTATTTATACTCGATGAGCTATTTTAAATTAATAACTAACAAATTATCTTATAAAAGCATATATTCTGATAAACTAATTTTTCTTTAATTATTTGGTTATAATAAAATTGAGATCACTGTATATTAACTTGATCTTTTATGTGGTTGATCTTCGCTTCCCAATGAATATAAGGTCTTTGTTCCATGGATTCTAAGTCCTTGGCAATATTTATCCAGCTTACCACAGTGGCGGTTTCTATCTGTTTCACAATACCATTCGTCAACCTCCACCCTACTATAATCCGGATGTTCTAAGAAACATTGATCTAAAAATTTTATGTTATTTTGAAGTTATCATTACTATCAGCCAGAGAGAAGTACTTAAAATGTCTGTTTGATGCTAGACTACCACATCTACACATAAACGATTCCAGAGGCTCCCCTTGATCTCTAAAGAATGCACCTTCTGAAAGTCTATGTTGAGGTGCACCCGGCCTTAGTGGATATTGAGGTTTGGATTTAACACACCCAATAAATGTAATTATGGGCGGACATTGAGAAATTGCTTCAGCAAAGTTAACATGACCTGCGATGGTTGGCACTGGATAGTTACCTACTGTATATGGGTGTGTTACTCCAGTTGCTATTGGATGGTGAGGTGGGTGACTCGGTACTAGTTATATAATTAAAATTATTATTAAATATTTACAATAAGGATAATTAGGACGTTGCGGTACATGACCTGGGTATACAGGTGGTCGAGGAGTGGAAAACGCAGGAGGCAAGGTTCCAGTTATAGGGCCCTGGGTTGTTGGAGGAGGATTTGTTTCAATTGGTGGTATAGGTGTATTCTCGCCTTCTCCGGGTAAAGGTGTTTCAGGAGGGATTTCTACTTCGGCTCCACCTTCGTCTGGAATAGTTGGAAGTGTTTCTGGTAATAAATCCCCAGTTCCACCCGTTATCGCTTCGCCTTCTAAAGGTTGTTGTGTTGAATCAACTGGCTGAGGTTGAACGGGTGCGCCAACTTGTTCAGTGCTTGTCATATCTGTAGCTGGGTCATAATGAGGTTCGTTCATTACAGGCTCAATTGCTGGCTCGACTGGATGTTGGGTAGATTCCGGTTGATAGGCATCTCCATAGGTTCCTTCTACTGAACTAACTGGTTGAATCTCTGGAAGATGAGATGTCGGGGACACTTCATAAGTAGGTTCGGCCGTGATTTCGGTCGGTACGGGTTGTACATACCCCGTCTGCGATTGATCAAACGTATTTAAAGACTGATCTTGTGTTGTTGTAGGAGGAAACACATGACTGGGGTCTTGTTGGTACGGTTGCTCAAATGTACTTGGCTGATCGTAAGCTGGCAGTTGAGATGCCGCGTCAACTGGGGCTGCTGCTATTTGGGCATCCTGAGGTGTATCTAAGCTTTGCATATGGCTTTTCTGAATTGGTTTGGTATGTTTTTTCGTGTTTTTAGAATGGTGTATTGATTTTTGGGCTTTTGCATGTTCTTTAAGGTTACTCTTCCTAAGACCTACGATTTTACTATTGAAAATTATGAATTCATACCTCCTTTGTTGCCTTGTGCAATCAAATGTTTTACCACTTGGGCTGAACCGTTGTGGTAATTCAAATGCTCTGAACCATTTCCATTAACATCATTTGCTGCTATATGTATAGTTTATGTTTTTTTAAAAATTTAACCTGAATCTGTGTGATTTTCATGGCTTATTACCAACAGTTCACCAGGATGCTCACTTAAATCATTGTTGGTTGAATTTACTGAAATATTTTAACAATGAAACCATAATAAAGTATATTTTTATTTTTTTTCTTTTTTAAATGGGAATAAGTCTTTATTTTTTTACCTTATGATAAATAAAATTGATTTAATCTACTACTTAATTCAATTTTAACTTCCCGTAATAAATTATATCTGAAAGTTGCATTATAAAGAATAATGCTTCTAAAAGTACAAAGAAAACATAAAAGTATGAAATTTTAAAATTATTCGAGAAAAGCCTGTTACTTTGAATATATGTGATTGCATAGAAGAATTATTCCGAAAATTTAGTCACAATAGTTACAAGAAATGATTGAACTACCTTGGTTTGTTAAATTAAGAATCGGCACATCATCTCTCACGTAATGTTTTGGAATTCTTGAAAGGTAAACTATGGGACCTGATGATAAATAATATGAACTAGCGTACCCAAGGATGGTAAGAAACAAAGAAAAATAATCATCTTCTTAATTGCAATCATATCTGTAAATAAATACAATAAATAAAAAAAGTTATTTCAAACAGTTGTAAATGAATACTTGAAAAAACAAATATAGATAGCGTCTTGTATTGATAAATTTCAAGGTACCTGTAAACTGTTTATGCCCTTGGATGGTCAGCATTTCTATGAAATAATATAACTTTTGTTCATACCTTTCTTTTAAATAAATTAAGTAGATACTTTATATATTAATGTTGTATTCTAGTTTTTTATATTCACATCAGTTTGCTAAAATTTAAAAATTATAGCCTTTTGTTAGAATTTAAAATATCATTTTCTTAAAATTCGTAATCAAGAATTCATATAATTAATTTTAGACTTTATAGCTTAAATATTGCGTCTTTTATTTTTGAATAATTTTCTTTAGAACTCAATAAAAAATGCTTTTGCCTACTATGTATTATAGAAAGTAGACTCTGACTTCCAAGTAAATTGGAAAGTTGTTTTGCTAGATGAACCTACTTCATATCAATAATAAGTGGCGCTAATTAATCATTTAAAATACCTTATGCCAGGTCCTTAAAAAAATCAAGGTCGAAACAAAAAATTTCAGTAATTTAAAAGCTAATTTGAAACCGAAAAATAAATAAAACAATTTTATGCTCCAGAGAATTGATTATAAAATAAAATTAGATTTATTTGTTCGTTTTATCATGACATTTTCTTCACTAAAGGAGATGTTATTGGCTTTCTTGGGATTCTTTAGTGTGGATGAATGTCACCTGTACATTCCACCATCCAATATAGTTTATCCTATCCGCTTACCGCTGCAATGTCATGCATGTATATCCATGTTTTATGACATACTGCCCGGGTTAAATCCGGTTTCTGGTTGTTGAAAATTTTAAAGATTTATTCTTTTCATTCATCCCTTTAGAGAAAATTTTCCCCGACTTTAGTAAAAGAGTGCAGCGGGCTAGTGATCCTCTATTACTTAAACTATTTTTAAATAATCAATCTTATTCCAGATATTAATCACAAACATTTATCTATTTACGTATTTCCATATATATTTTTTATAAAAGCCTAGACGAGGACAAATGAACTTAGAACTTCAGCTATTGTATGAAGTAAGGAACTAATATATATCTTCCAAGACAAATGAAGCTAGTGTAGAAGCTCGTTGTAGTAGCAAAATCTCAAATAAATTTGTTAATTTTCAAAGCAATTCTACCTTTATCAGATATATGATCTTCAACTTTAGCGATTGAGTATTTTTCATCCTAAAGTAATCTAGGGAGTTTTAGGTATAAACTAAATGATAGCTAAACTCACGAAGTTTTACCATTTAACACTTTATTTAAAAAAGTGCAAATCCATGTTTTTGAGATATCAGTGTAACAAAATTTATCATAATCAAGCCCAGTTCACTTACACTCTAGGTATCATTTAAGATATAGAAAAATTGTCATTGAGTTAATTTATCTGCTGCTAATTAATGTAAGCTTCAAAACAAATTAATCCTATCAATTCTGAAGAAACTAATCGTTATTAATATTCAATGTATTAACCTTTACATATCCCATATTGTAAAATGTTTTTCAGCGGTCCAACCTTGGATACAAAAATTTAACTGAAAATTTTATTTCGAATAGATTAAATCTTTTCACTGTAACATGCTATCTCTATTGATATCTGCTACCCTTTTTTCTTCATTTTTGACTGTTCATGAACTTTTGTTTACAAAAAATAAATCAACTAATTATCACAGTCAAAAGACGTCCCGAGCACATATTCTATCGGTTATGGATTAGATTAAATAAAGATAGGAATTGATGTATATTTTTCTATAGTTTTAGTCATCCACGGGGTTCTTATCTAAGAAATAGCCTCTCCCAATACGGAGGGATAACTCTCTATTCAATTAAGAAAGTTACATCCGTTATAATTTATCAAATACTATTTTTTGATATTTAAGTGTTTAAAACAAATAACATGTAGAGCATAATGCCTGATTATAGGAAATTTTAAGTTGATCTGCTCGATTCGTTTTATTCCGAACCTATGTATTTAAATTTGAAAAACTGGTATATATGTCTTTAAAGAAATGATATTTTGATTTTCATTTTTTTACATTTTACTTCATATATAGGCACTATTGTGACTTAACCACATATTATTAATTTAATGTTGGTTATTTTTGGCCGTCATTTATTACAAGTGGTAGATAACTACTGAGTGGTGATGATCAAATCATCCCAGGGTTTAATACTTCTGGTAATTTTTGCAGTATTATAAAGTATTTTCATAGTAAATAATCCAATTTCTTTAAAAAATATAACAAATTTTGTTCCATCACCAAAGACAGGCTGTTTGATCTCGACGATTAACAAAAACAAATAAAGTTTTTTTGTATAATTCCTGTCAATAAAAAACAGTCATTACGTTAAATAATTAGCAACTCGTGCTGATCATTTTCTATTTGATTCAAACTTTGTTTTTAAGTATCTATAATTTATTAAATTTTTGCTAACAACCTGCTTGTAGTCATTTCAATTACCGTTAGCTCTTACTACGTAATTAATTTCATTACTGCTGTGTCATCATTTCAGTGAAAGTGTTTTGGATAGGTATGGGCTTTGATAATGCAAAAATCGTGATGGAACTTTCCAAATATTTTAAGCGAGAGGCTAATTTGTAGTGTTTACCACATGAAAATATTCTTGCACCACGTTAGGGAACTCGTAAGTTCCCCAGAAGATGTTTATAAGCGATTGTTTTTCAGCTGGTCGAACGATTTCGTGAAAATTATAATCTTTATACATTAAAACTAGATTAACGGTATCTTATCTAAATGTTTCTTCACATGCTAACCATTCTCCATTCGTCAATAGTACATGACAATAAGAAAAAAAATTAAGCTAAAAAGGATGAAAAAGTTAAGCGACTATTTTAAGAAAATTTTCTTATCATTTAATGAGTATAATCATTTGGAATGGGGGCATTAATATCTGTTTGACAATGATATTAGCGGATTGCCAAATTAGTTCCTAAACCTTATTAAATCAACAAATAGCATGCGTACATACATAACTTTTTTTTACATATTTGCGCGTATGTTGGAGGAATATGGCATAAAACATTAACAATTTCAATTGTGGGGTTTTAACTTGTACTTTTTAATTTTCAGAATGAATAGCCGTAAACTCCTTAGGTGGATATTATTATAATACTTCACTTCGAGAAGGCTTATGCCTTCCCGATAGTCAATTCGTTGGTACTTTAGAGCACGTTCCTCATTCAACATTTCACCCAAAACTACTTTGTACTTGAGTTTTGCGATTTTCTGGGATCAGAACAATAGTCTTCATCATTACTCTTGCATAATTTCATCTCAAAAAATTTCATCAGCCCTCTTTCTTCCTGCTACAGTAATGGATTTTCTTGCGATTTTTTAGATTATTAATTTATACTATATATAGAACAAATTATATTCGGAAATTTTTAAAAACCTTTATATTTTCACAGCTAACAGAATTCGATTATTATATCGCTTAATCATGTACTGATTAAAATTTCGTTCTGTGTTGTTATATTTAACACTTCCTTGATAAAAGATTAATTACTCTATGTTCTATGTACACTCATACCATAAATGTTTATCTATTGAAAATTTTATGATCACTTTTTTTAAAAACACGTTTACTTCCTTTCACATACATACATAATGTAATCCTTTGAGTTATTATTTGAAAAATTATATAGTCAACAATTATCTATATATCCATATCCACATAGTTGTAAAATCGGCTCAAGAAAAAAATTCAAAATAGTAAGTGGGTTTATTTGATCATACGTTCTTGACACAAATAAAGGTTAAAAAATTATTTTAAATCTGTTTAGTCTTATTTCGATGCAAAATTATTTATTCTTAAACTTGATTTTTGCGCATCGCATTAGATTCCCTCTTAATTTTTATTATTCATTTCTGTGTTTTGAAATAATAACTTCGGAATATATAAAAGAAGATATTTTATAACCGAAATTTTTCATTTCATTTTAATCATTTTCTATATAGTAATATGAAGAAGAGCACTTTTGAGTTAAAAAAGTTGATTTTTAAATATTGCTTTTAATTTTATTGTTTCATTCCATTTATGTTTAGATTTTGTTTTCTACAATTTATGCGAATAAAACTTTTCAACAGTCAATTTAAAAACTTTCTTCACTGTTCAGAATATGGTTTATGGTTTACAGAGCTGCTAGTGCATATTTCCTGATAGAAACCCAATGTAAAGGTAACATCAAAATTATTCTTATGGCCTTATTTATCAGAACGAGGATTTCGCTTAAATTAAGATATTATTCCCATTTTTAAACTCGATGCATAAAAAAATATCAATTTATATTTGTTCTTTCTTTCTAATTGCCGTGCCGTTTGATGGTAGAAGGCCCGTTAGTAAAATAAATGTTTATCAACGACATAAATAAAACTATCACGTTACAATAGTTTATGCGGCCAGCCCTTATACGACGCTAGGCGGTGATTGCACCGCATTAATAAAAATTTATATACTACAGGAAATGCAAACGGCGGTCCCAAAAGGTGTTTCTATATTCTCTATGCCATTTTGTTTTATTAAAAAACATGCTAAATATTATTAAATTTGTTTAAAATTATTGTATTATTATTATACCCTTTATTGAAAAATATATCGATTTTCAGGGAGTTACGCTCTTATGATAGTTGCTTTAGCAATAATATTAACGAAATATTATATTTTAACACCTTCATAAAACAAAATAAATTTGTATATTGAGGTTGAATATGTATTTATTCATGTATTT
>LDMZ01027694.1:0-11547 GCA_001455285.1 Sphaeromyxa zaharoni | reverse complement strand
CTTTGAACCATAATTTTGTTTGAATGTGGCTCCGTCATTGCTGACAGCCATTTCTGTATTTAATGCTCATGATAGAGCTTTTCTGAAATGCATAAGAAGTTTTTTGAGTCGATATTGATACAGTAAAAGTTTTAATACACTGAGTACTCTTTGCTGGTTATATGGAGATGTGGGTTGACTAAAAGTTTAATTAAATTATGGTTTATCAGTGTTTGACATTCTTGAACCAACTTTTTTGTTGTTCAAAATTTATGTTTTCTATTTGCTATGAATCTAACTAACTTTGCAGACCTTGAAATAGGAAAAAGGGGTTTGAATGGAATAAGACGAAATCTTTTTAAGAGAATATGTATATCTAGAACTGAATATTATTTAATAAAATATAATCAATATATAAAGGATTTTTTGTGCGTAGATATGAAATTATTTTTTATTTGAGTATCTATTATTCATTAAATAAGAACCAGAACTTGCAAAACTTTGCTTACATTTCGACATGGAATATAACATATGGGGATTTTTATTTTATATTAAAGTAACTTTAATACTCTTTTATACTAAGCTAATTAGCTTGTAAAGTATAAACTATTAGACGGCAGAATAATTTTTGTACTCCTATGAATTAATATTATGATTCCATGCGTATTAATTCTGGAGCATATAACCTTAGTTTCTTATAGTAGGTACTATCACAAGAACGTTTCAAACAAAAAAAAATTGTTATAATATCTCTAACAATGTTGTATAGAGCTATATTTTTCTGTTTTTTGACTCTTATGAACTCTTCCTAAAAATGGGCTAGAAATACTAAATGTCCATAAGCTAAATTTTGTTACTTTTTTAATTAATATTTTCGAAAAAATAGCGGTCCCAAATTTTTAATTCCTGGCTTTATTGTTTCTGAATTTGTGTGAGATAGCTTTGTATTAGCCTATACACGTATTCATCAGTGTAAAATTTGAGTTTTTATTTACTTTTATTTTGTGTTTAATATAGTTTTTTTCATAGGAATTCATATATTATGAAGGTTAAATAACTTAATACAAGAAGTGGAGTCTTCATAGTGATTTATTATTTTCTATATAGGGATTTTATTTATCAATGTAGTTTTATCAATAACATAATGCAATATGCCCGTATAACAGATTTGAACACATAAGACAGCATGTCCCTATATTAAGATTATCCAAATGAAGCATGTTATAAATGAGAATAGGCTAGGTATATAGACTTAACATATAGTACTTAGTTAAAAAATTATTCTCTTTTTTTTCCACTAACTTATTAACTTATCATGAATAAAAAGTAGTTAATTTAGAATTTTTACAGACTTCTTATGTGAATAAGGCCCAAAAATGTTTAACCTTAACTTTGTTTCATAATTCTGCACTATTATTGATCTCAAAACTTTGACTGTTATTTTTAAAAATGTTTTTAAGGATTAAGAGCTTCATTTTTGAAGCCATTTTTATCTTTAAAAATCTTCCATCTCCACGAGCTACTTTCCATTAAGGATATCACACCCATATCTTCAAATATATTATCACAAACTTTTAAAAAAATTATTTCAATCCATATATAAAACTTGAATATATTTTTATCGGTTACGTATATCGAGTAGATTATTGGATCTAGTTCAAAATATTCCCAATTTTACATCGGCGCGTATGTTCTACATGGTTCTTTAACTATTGAAAAAATTATCTAATTTGAATGATTTTGTTTGAAGCGGATTAAAATTTTTTAGACTTATTTTTTGTTGAATGTATGATTATATGTATTTGATTTCGTGACTATTTAACTACCCCAGAATAAACTATTAGAAAATAATAAAACAAAAAAACTATAGTAAAATATGGTAAAAATAAGTTATTAATTGTGTTTTATTACTTAATTAGTGATGAATTTTCTGTTTTTTATATAATACCATAATCCATTATGTATTTTTAATTCTATCTAGTCGTCTACATTGTTATCAGCAAAGAATACCACAAGCGTTAGTAATGAAATAGAAAAGGAAGAAAATTCATCCATTAATTTATATACAAATGTATTAAAAGTTCAAATTCCTGATAATAAAAATGACCCGCAGGACTCTGTAGATATTCAAGAATTGGTTTTATTTAAATTATGGTATTAATCTTTTCAAAGACACCGCTAGAGCAAAATTATCATGCAGAATCTAAACATTTAGAATGTCCGGATGAAATCGATACTATCTTCCTGTCTAACAAAAAAGGAATCAGAACAAGAAATTACAGTCATAATAACAATGAAAAAACTGTTACCTGCAATATTGATTCAGTTACACATTCCAACACCCAATCTAAATCAGTTGGAAAGAGTAATGTTTACAAGGGTTTATCCCAAAGTATTCTTGAAAAAGATCGACTTTTGAGTTTTGAAAAGTTTGGTTTCATTTTTTATCATAATTTTTATAGGTCTAAATTACTAAAATTAAATTCAAAGCAAATTGAATTAAAAAAGATTATCAATAAGTATAAAGAAAATAATACTAAATTTCAACGATCTATTCATAAAATGGAGGACAAAATAAGGGTGCTACATCATAAAAGATCGGTGGGCGAATCAAAGGTTACGTTTCTCCAAAGTCAATATGAAAATATTGAACAACAATTAGAAAGGAAAAGCCTGTTTATTAGAAACCTTTCAGTGGCTCTTCAAAAAGCATCGATTGAAATTAACAATAATGAACTTGATCGAAACCTTTCTAATGGCTTCTTTTTATTCATTGAAAATTTTCAAAAACAGGTTTTAATGAAATTTGGATTGTCCGATGTCTATATTATTTTAAACGAATCGCAAACCCTACCAATTAATAAAAATATTTTACATATTGTAAAAAAGTTTATAAAATATAACGATAATAAAGATGAAATAGGTACTATGCATACTAAAAATTTATTTCCCTATATTGATAAAATTTTGAAACCTAAAAATAAGGATGTGACGGTAGAAGAATGCATTTTTTCTAAATACAATTCGATATTACAGCCTTTTAAGTATTTTAAATATGATATAAGGTTGCTTACGGGATGGGATTTATCCCCATATTCAAACACGTTTAGAGAATTCGGTTTTCACAAAAATCAATTATGTAACAATGTTGTCTTAAAAAAATGTTCCGAAAAATGTAAGCTGATGCATATACCAGATAAGCCCAATATTTATGATTGCAGAAAACTTATAAAAGACATCTTTTTAAATATATTTTCTGTTACAAAATTTTGTGATGTTTTCAAAAATTATATCTCAACCCATTACAGTAATTTCAAGCTCCGAAAAATTTTGAAATCTTCCATTAATATTGATTATATTGTATCAGAGTTTATAGACGAAAATGTGAAGGAATGTAGTGCTACTGAGCTTGTTAATAAAGCATTAGAATTCGTGAACAAATTGGTTAGTGAATATGAAAAATCTGTTTTCCATACCTTAGTTAGTAATTTTGTTATTAATGAAAAACCTGATAGAACATTTTTGGAATCTAACAAGTATTATCATGTTTCATCAGATGATGACAATGATCGTATTGAAGATTTTCGATACTTTAATTATGGATTCAGTGGTCGTGAATTTGGATTGGAGTCTGAAATGTTAAGTGATAGCGAACGCTATTCCAATGAAATCTTTACAGCTTGCTCTTTTTCACTTTCTTTTGATTTTTCTTTAACGTGGAGTTCACAATGTGTTCTTGAAGCGGGTAATGAAGCCTGCAAATTTTTACTTAATATAATTAATAGCGGAAAGAATTCTCCACTTCTTCTTCAAACGTTTTTAAAACTGTCAAATTATACCAATGATTACAAGGAAGTTAAATCTAGTATATCACAACATTTTTTACCCCAAAGTAATAATTTATATACATGGGTGACATGGTTTGATACTGAAAATAATTTTAATTCAAAGATCTTTATTATATATAATTTTTTTAAATTCTTATTCTAGTATTCAAATTTTTTAATTCATTAATGTTTTTAGTAAGTTTGAAAAGAAGGATAAAAGTATCGAAGAATATTCATTTTGCGTTACTTATATGGTGTTGGGGTGTCTGCATACCTTTTCATGTTTTGACAACTTTCTGAATAATTCACTTAATTTTATCAGAGCATTCCTGTTTAGAGAATCTGACGTAGAAGGTTGGAAGCTAGATTTCAATCTACTTAATTTCAATCGCATTAGTCTTCTGCATAGAAAAATGATATTATGTGCCATTCTTTGCATCCTTACCGATTTCAGTTATGGTCTTGACTGTTCTGTGCTGTATTTTAAATTAAATATATCAGAATTTATAAATAGTATTATGAGTTACCTAAAGATTTCACCTTGTACAATTTTCAAAAATATTATTTTTAACTATGCATCTATTATTGATACACATATTAGAGTTGTCAATAAAATATTTCTTGTAATGATATCTACTGTTGAGCCATTTGATTCTTTTGAGTTTTTTGAATTTCAAGATAAAAATCTAAATTCTGAAGATGGATGGATCTTTATGCAGTATTTCTTGTTTCTAAAATGTCAGAATTCTGATGATGAGTTAAAAAGTTTTATTTTTAAATATTTTGCATACCTACCATATATGAGTTTTGAAGACTTGTCACAAATAACATATTTTTATGATCATTGTAATTTAAAAATGACCGCTGATTTTGAAGTTGTTATAAGTATCAGTCCGATATTTGTTCTTTATTACGCAATGTTTCTTTACTTAGAAGTTAGTATTCCATTTTTACTTTTCATTCAACGTAGGATCAAATCAACGATGCCATTTCCTTGTGTGTAGATTTTCTGGAGAAATTATCTATAAGTAGTCTTATAACGGAGTATCCTAAACTAGAAGATTTATTGTCGTTTTTTGAAAAAAATAATTATTTAACTGCATTATCGGGTGTTAATCAGGAGAAGGTTTATTATATTACTGATCATTTAAATAGGCCTTTCAAAATTTTACTTGCTTTACGTTATGATGAAAACCTTATCATTTTATTATGTATCAGCTTGTTCATAGATTTATGTAAAATATGTTTATTTTAGGTTGTATAACCATCTTTTGAAGAAGACTGATTTTACTTTAATCAGTTGCTGTAATGGTCTCCTAGCTTTGTGTCCAAAACTGTTTTCATGCATAAATCCTAGTTCTCTTCCGGATAAAGTTATCATCAGCCTACAAATTTATTTTCATGGAATATTTTTAAAGACTACTAAGGATATAGAAGTATATCAAAATGATAAAGAGTTTGATCTATGTTATAATGCTTTTCATTTGTGAAAGAAAAGTGGAGTTTTACAAGTTATATGAGAATTTGTTTGTGATTTCTAAATATTGCCTTGACTTGTGCTTTAAGCCATACCAATATTCTAGCAAAGTTTTCCCAATCTTGTATGAAGAAAAGGTTTTAACTAATTTTATTTACATCCTTATAGATTTTAAATAAACTTTTCTCTGTAGTACCTGATTTTGATCTTATGGTTTCAATTTTGGTTTATTTCAAAAATAGTGGAATACGGTCACCCTTTTTGCATAAAAGGTTTAGTTAGCTGCTTAGCCAATCATGATTAAGGATTTTAATATTTCAGGCAATATCCGGAGATATTTATGCCTTTACAAAAAATTTAACGGATCTGAGACGTCAATTTAATATCAATAATTGGGAACTTCTTCTAATGTCACTAATGTTCGTTCTATTCATTTTTTATTTATATTTATTCTATCTATAACGCCTTTCAGGAAAGCATTATGCTATTTGAAAAATAAAAAATACAAAAAGGTTAATATCCTGTAAAAAAATATGATTTTTAGGCGTTGATGTATCTTAAGAAAACTCTTATGGTTGATCCTCTCTGCATGTTATCCAGAGATACTGTTCTATGAAATTTGAAATATTAAGTAATTCAAGATTGTTAATTTGTTGGATTTCCTTCAAAATATCAGTAAGTAATTTTTTACAATTGTATATAGTAGAAAATAGTCGTTTGTTCTAGTTTTGTTTTATTAATATTATTATCTCTATTCTACTTTATCATTAAGTAAATCAAAAGCTAATAACATAATGGGTTTTAAAATATTAAGCTTAACGCATTTACCAAGAGTTAGTAAAGGGGTTTATTTACACATGTGATCCATAGCCGTTTTTAACCCTCAAGTGATCATTTCAGACCGATAAGCTTCCACATTCTTATTTTTTTCTTTACGGAATCTTTTCTTTTTTGTTTGATAAAATTATAAATTATAAGCTCTCCTTGGTTAAAAATACTGAAACTTTAACAAATAATTGATAGAATTTAATCTAATTATTTTTGGCTATTTCTTATATAATTTTTTTTCATTTATATCATATTTTCGAAAATTTATTAGCACAACTCGGAGATATTATTTTTTTATTAATCATATATATCGCTAGTTCTTATATGAATTATAGAGATATAATAGGGGAACTAGGTACTAGAAAGTTTGGATAATTCGAAATGTTCTTATTACTCATTACTTTATATATTATGAAAACAGTCATTTATTATTGACTAAGATATCCAGCTGAGATTTCATTGGACCAACGAGGAAAAATTATGCTTCCTTTGATTTCTTTTTGTTATCGATTTGACTCTAGGATCAATAGATAAAGTTTATACCTTTCTTTTGCAAATGGTTGAGGAAGCTCTGACAAAAGGCATTATAAGTTAATGTGATTCTGATCAGGAATTAGCTTGTCTCTAAAAATTGTCTTTAAATTTGCTATCTGATTGACAAACCAATTGATTACATCTTGCTTCGAAAAGAATGCCTGATTAAATACAACTACAAAATTTTGTATTCGCTAAAAAAATTTGAAGGTTTTCCAAGGTGTAATATTTAGTGCTATTTTTCAATATGTGAAATTAGTTAGTTTCATTGGGATCATCATTATTAAGAAAGTTGTGTAGACTAAAACCATTGCCCTTTAAAGCATATCATAGAAAAGGAGGATATAAATTTAAAATATCTAAAATTTTTACGGTATGTTTGTTAATTAAAATCTGATAGCTTGAATATTTTAACAAAGCAATGGAAATGAATGATACTGATGAAGAATAGTATTAAAAATTATTAGTTTGTAGAAATATGATTTTTGGTGAAACAAGTATGTTGAAGTACAAGAAAAAAGCTTTCATATGTTATAACAAATGTACTTATATAAATTTTAAATTAATTAGTTCTCATAGGAAAAGCAACTGTTTGTTCCCAACTAAATGTTTCTTAAAGTAAAATAGGATAACCAGCGATGCTTTGAGTACTATTAGTATTATAAAATTCTGTGGAACCACCACTTTATACTTTTTTAAGTAATGTTATGCATTATTCTGAAAATATATTTGTTTTAAATATCGTTCGAATGGTGCAACCACATTTTTTATTATACCATCTACACATTTTATTGAGAGTTCTTAGCTTATTATGTCAACAAGGAAAAGTGAATTTGACTAATGAGTTGTAGATCTCTAGGTAGTTTTTGACAAAATTCATGTATCCTAATGAATTGATTTTGTAATTTTAAGATCTGAGGTTAAAAACAAAGAGGTTGGATACGTTTATGTGATTTCAAAATTTTATGCTAAATTATTTTTCTAGATTATTATTGTTTTACTAAACATTCCGAGTTACATGACTGCAGAAAATACTTTGTATGATGGTCATTTTAAATCGCAGAATATTAAGGGTGAATAATGTAATAATTAAATTCGAAAGCAAATTTAAATCTTCTTTAATATATTTATACATTTAGCTCATTACAACTTTATGTAGAAGCCATGGAGTTGTATAAAAGCATAAATAAACATTCTGGTTTTAGCGAATGATAGTGCTAATATTTTCATTAATGTTTTTACCCAAAAAAATAAAATTTGACAGCTACAAAAGTTTCCCAATGTACCCATAAATTTTTGTTACTGATTAGGGGAATATGATTTATACTAACTGATTCTACGAAAGGGTTAAACTAATGATGTTATCGTATAAAATTAAAAAATTGATTTATTGGCACTATTTTCATATATGGACCAGGCTTCACTTAATTCGATAAAGATTTGTTTAGCCACATTTTCATGAGGGGTTTTAGCCGCCTAATAAACAAAATCAAAACACAGAAGCGTATAAACTTTGTCAGGATGAACAACTAAAATTGCTTTTCTATAATATTTTTTTACCTAGAATCACAGTTTGAAGAATTAAAAAAATATAACTTGAGGCGGTTCCGCTAATAAATGGAGACTGATGGGGGTCCATCTATGATCTCCTTTCCACAAAACTGTATGAAGGGAAGACAGAAGAGCTCTTATGTTTTTTTGTTTCCCTTTAGCCCACTCTACAATCTTAGAAGCATGATGAAGTAGTAAAAATGAAAACTCGTTTTTTATCTGGATCAAGAGCTAATGTCTCTTCCTGACGTTTTTTAACATCGTTTAATGATGGCTTAAAATTTAGCTCTTGTGAGTGTTTTTGAGTTGAAAAACCCTGTTCTCCAAGTAGATCCCCAAATACATCCGTATTTTGAGGCTTATTCGGAACAGGGGATTCATTATATAATGCTGATTCAGAAGCTGCATAATAATGAAATTTAATTTTATTAAATCACAGGGATGTAGTTTATTCGAGTTGCTATATACACTAAATCCACTAGAACCTTGTTGCTGCCCAAAAACTGAGAAAAAAGTAGGCTTTGTTGGTGATACCGGTATACCCTGGTTTGGGTATGAATAGGAATCTGGAACACTATAAACATAATAGAGGCGAAAGTAGTTAGATATACCTTCCTCCATGAAAAATAGGTGAAGGAGGATTTTCCCTTGTATCGAAATCAGCGTTCAACGTACTATTGGTATCACGCTCAAATATTTTACTTTCAGTATTCCTCTTTTTACTATGAATCTAAAATTAATAACAAATATTTACAAAATATAGAACGTTTGATTCACTAACAATATGAGGCAACACAAGATCATTATTCTCAAAAGGGTTTGGGACAAAAATACTTTCTAGTATTTTTTGATTTTCATGTTTAGGTGGAGTTCCGTTCGCTAAAAAATGTTCAGAATGACTGCTTGATCAAAATATATTCGATTATTATTTTAGAAGTTTAGTATAAATATTATGATGTGAGTTTCATAATTGATATTAGGTTAATCTTAAAAGTTTTGGAAAAATGACATATGAGATAAATACGTAAAAAAATAGTCGGAAAAATATAAATAAATAACGGTCTCATCTAAATAAGGATTATAAATTATTAGACAGCACTATTAATTTTAGATAAGTAACTTATATATGGGTATGTAGGGTAGAGAAATAACATAATAAATAATAAGAATAAATTGTATAAAAACACTCAAAATAGCTTAACATTGATTAATTCAACAGGAAATAAAATAATCAGTATCTTATTAAACTAAAGCAAACTATTTTTTACAAGCCTACAAATTATGGCAAGCATAACCGATAGTAAAAATGGATAAATAATGAAATAGAAAATGATCAAGCAAAGTTATAAAATTAAATATTTTCCTTTCGTATACTGAAGTTTCGGCTCATCTGTGCTCAACTCTATATTATAAATCTATTATATCAAAAATAATATTACTAAACTATTCAACAAAGGTGTATAGTATTAATCCATGATAGGGCTGTTTTGAGCAAAAATGCGGCCTTATTAAGTCATATGCATTTGAAATTTTTATTCAAAAACTCATGGAGAATGAAATGCCCAGTGATATAAACTGCTTGTGAGCTTTAGGTCTTTTGTTTATTTGAGGAAAAAGAAGGAAGTTCAACACTAGGGAATACTATGCACTGCATATATAATGGCAAAAAAATAATAACATCAAGCCCGTTAATAAGTTCTATCTTTGGCGGAATACGTAGTTCAACAGGCATAGTATTTACCATGGGGAAGTCTCTACAAAAAACGGCAATGTTGTAACAAAATTTGGTAGCGATTATCATAAACAAACGATAAAAAAATCGGCAGTAGTTTCCTACATATCACGATTTGGAAATAGTTAAAAATTTTAAAATATGTAGGAACAGCCACGAATTCAAATGAAGGTCAGATAAAACAAGAATTAACGATATCTTAAATGTACGTTAATATGATGCCAGCGGATAAGAAAGTCGATATGACTTTACCGCATAATATATTAAGTTTACATACATAACCAAAGGCAAAGTTGTCATATTGTCTAGGATTTAATCAATTATTAGCTGTTGATTAAACTGGCGAATCTTGAGCTATCATTGGATAATGTCATTTAAATATAATAAGCTCTTCTCTGAATTTTTATTTTAACTTGTCGTTTTTTTGTAAATCTGCCAATTAAATTTGTTATGCCCAAATTGATCAACATTTATGGATTGCTGGCGTATATAGATTATTAATTATTCATGAATAACAACACTCATTAGACTGACGAGGTATGTATAATATATGATATATTCAAAATTAAGAGGTAGCGTAATATAATTACTAAGGATATAAAAATAGATGAAGAAGTAATAATTTAATTTATGAATTCCCTCAAATCAGTAATAAATAGAAAATTTCATTTGATGTATTTCTAAATGCAAAAATACTTAGGATTCATCAAATAATTGATTCTTGTCAAATTGAAACAATATCAGCTAAACTAATTTTAAAAAATGTTTTCTTCATTTACTTGTATACATTCTCTCTCAATACTTACATGTAAAGATTTATTTAAATTCTATCATTTTATAACACTTTAACTCAATCTATAGGTTTTTCAGTTATGGATTAATAAGTTCCGTTATTAAAAATAAGTCGCGAACAACCCAAGCCACAAAACACTATATTAAATTAAAGATTTTGTAATAATTAAACGATCTAATCTATTTTACCCAAAAATCTTATACTTATTAAATGTTTGAGGAACTTTCTAATATGATAAGGGTATATTTGATTTTAATTATATGATATACAATTATTTTTTATAACAATATTCGTTGAAACATACCTGATTTTGTTTCGAATGAATTTTTACTAGGAGTTTGATCAAATATATCAGCTTCCTATACAAGTTAAGAATATAGTAATATTTTACTAGTTGAGTTTCTTTTTCATTTAAGACGAACGAATCTATCTTATTATCAATGAAAAGATCATCTCGATCACTCTTATAAATTTAGTTAAATACCTAGAACGAATAAACTTTTTCTGTTGATCCAACATTTATTAGTGAAGCAGAATTTTTTGTATCGACATTTCTTTAGATAAATTGTGATGAAATAAAGGAGTAAAACTTCTCGGTATATATGCTTTCATCACATAAAGTGGGCAAAGACGAAGAATTTTTACTTTTATGCAACTCTTTAACAGTATTTGAACCTGGAATCTTTTCTATTTCAACAGGAGAATAATTGGCTATATTAAAATCTGATTTTTTAAAAATATAAGTAAAAAAATTACCGTTGAATTTTAAAACGAATTTCTCAAGCTCGCTAGACCCTGAAAAACAAACTGGCTTTTGATGTGGGAA
>LDMZ01027678.1:0-14295 GCA_001455285.1 Sphaeromyxa zaharoni | reverse complement strand
TAGCGTCGTAACCACGAAACATCGTAAGTCGAGACCGGTGTAAACCGAGGACCTCCTGTATTTATAGGCCTACCAAATAATTTGTCTCATTAAGCCCATTTAAGCAGATATGCATACTATACCACATTCTTTGCAAGTGTTCTTTAATTTCATAAAGCAGCTCAACAGATAAAAATCAATATCTATAATCAATAGATACCCTAAAGTGTTCAATTTTACAAAATTTATTCTAAAATTTAACTAATGAATACAAAATTCAAGGTTACTGTATGGAAATTCGAAAAAGAAGTTGTTTGACAAGTTTTGTGAGCTAAGATATCCCGCGTGCAACATTATGCTATTCCTGAAATATACCATAATTTGAATTATAAGCATTGAAAAAAGGATATAAATAATTTGCGTAGAGGTCGTCCTTTACTAACGAAAATTCTAAATAAACACCCGTATGATTCATAATTTCAGTGATATATTTAGAAGGTTGCTAACAGTAGTCACGTTTCCATTTTAACATTACCTTCCTGAACTTATATCTAAAAAAGCAAAGTTATTTAGGTTTAATAAACTGGTAAACTGATTTAAGTCTGTCAGACCCATCTATCAAACCCGATTATATATGAAAATTGATGTCAATTTAAACGAGCTCGAATTTATGCAAAAATCAAGAAATCATAGCATTTCGTTAATATTTAGCTAATGAAATTAAAAGGGAACAATTTTAAAATTTACAAATTATAAACCTTTTCTTGAATCAATGTTCCAAATATATAGAAAAATATCTAAAATAATATACAAATGGATTGGTTTAAATATTAATTATTTGACCCCTTAGAAAGTATTTCGACACAAATTCAAAATTTGGATGTATTTTTATACTGAATAATTGAATATGATTTTTTGCAGCACGTAAGAAACCACAGTCTAGTAAAATTACAACTAAAAACCAATATCTTGACGATAGAACTAATTCACTAAAGAGAATGAAGAATTAGGATTTTTATATAAATAAATAATAGCGAAAGACAATCTAAATATTGAGGAATATCAATCCACAAGCAATACACAGAAAAGTAGGTTCACCTGAATAAATTTATCTACTATTTTAAGGAAACAATCTAGAAACCAATACAAATGTTGTTAAAAAGAGACTCTATATATTACCAAATTTTTTTCAGTTATCCAAATAAAGCGGTCACCATTTAATTTTTTGAAAAGTCCATATTTACTATTTTGAATATTTTCATACATTATTCGTGGATAAATAATATATAACACATACACATCAAAAACTCTGAAATTTATTTTTGGAAATATTCTTCAACAAGTTTTATCGATTCAATAACTTCAGTGGGCACATGATTTTTATCAGAAAATAAAAATAATATATAAAACGAGCAGGCTTCATTAGCATTCGCAAAATTAAAAAGGACTACTCTGGATTAGAAAAAATATCAAATTTGACCTTTATTAAATAATAAAAAATATTTATTTAAAATTAGCTAAGTTGTAAATATAATAGATTCGACAAAAAGATATGTCTATATTTTCGATATCAGATGGGAAGTCCGACTTAAAATTAGAATTTAAATAAATAGTTAAGCTTGACAGAATGAAAAGATATTTAATGATAAATGTATTTTTCATATTCACAACTGCAGTCAACAAAGCTTTATATTTATTTTGTACAAGGAATTTTTTAGGGAAAAGTTTTAATAAATTTAGAAAATAATACCTTCTCCAAAAGAAAATCGTATTATTATTTTAATCATAAATAAATTAACTTTCCTAAGTTACACGAACTAAAAAAATCAAACACAGATAAGGCCTTAATTCAACTTTTGAAATAATTCGACTAAATAGTACCAAGAAATTTAAAATCTCAAAATCAAAATATTTTATTAGAGCCATAGCACTTTTTAATTCCTAAAATCGATTCGATACAAGTAAACTACTTGGTGTAGCACAGGGATTTTACAACTTTTATGTAAAATTTTCATATAATTGATTTAAATATTCAAAATTGCTATTTAATAAAACATTTATGGTAACTAGCAGGAAAAAAGTTGCTAAATAGAAAATGAAATGAAACTCTCTGAATAGATTTTTATTTGGTTGTACTGCCTTTGTATGTAAAAATTAAACGAGTATTTAGAACTTGTTTAACTACAATAAAAATATATAACCAGAATATTCAGATAATCGATATTTTGATATACTTGGAATAAATCTTTTTTCATAATACTAAAAAAAAGGTACTTTAAAATGCAAAATTAATAAACATTATATTTGTATTTGGTTATGATCTTAAGTATAAATAACAAAAATTACTTGAGTAAAGTTTATTATATTAAAATTTTAAAACAAATATTTAAGTATCTTTAATATACAGAAAGAAACATCACATCTTAAGTAGTGCAGTTGCAATAAGGCTAATATATTACTAACTTGAAAAAAAGTTTAATTCAACAGATACTTGATATATATCTTGTGATACTAAAACAAGATCTCAAAAGTGCCTCAATGTTTCTTATTATACCGATATATTAAACTTGTTAAATGTCACTAATAAATGTTCTCTTAGTGTTAGACTGTCACATGAATGTACATATACCTCAAGCAGGCTGATTTATCAAAACAGCCACAAGTTATGTTATCTTTTAGGTATATAATCTATAGAAGATACCCCTCACATCAGTCAGGTAACCAATTGTTCGAATGAGCGTTTCCCTCAAGTTATATATTGATAACCATTTAATAAATTATATCAACTATTAAAGAAGAAAAAATATGCCCATACTATTTTTTCTTAGTCGTATTAATTCAAAAATATTTAACATCGGACGAAATGTTCCAACAAAAATCTTGTTTAATATTTTAAGAAATTTTTATGACAAAAATATACATTTGAATCTGCATCGAATCCAAGTACGTCCGACACCATTGATGACGTGTGACCAGATCTGACTTCATGTAAATGACGAAACAGTTTAAGACGTAAAAGACCCTGCCCGTCATCTAATTTTTCATTGCAAAGAGATACTATAAGTGTTGTCTTTCCTGAATCAGGTCCACCAACCACTGCAACTCTGAGGGTTTCGGTCTATAAAACTACATAATCAAGAAGACAAAGTAAACGTCTTGCAGACCATTAGATTCGCTAACAAATGCTTCTAATAAAAATTTATAATCCTCTTTATTGACCAAAAATTTCACAAGGTTTGCATTATAAATACAAGCTTTAGCTCTACGTAAAATAAAAAGTAGTTGATAGATAAACTTTCTGCATATAACATGAAGAGAGCGGACAGTTTCCTTTAATTCCTCATACCACAATCCAACAATAGCACCATCATCGTCAATACCAAGTTCATATATAGCTTGACCATTACCTTCGTTTAAACGCCATTTCATTTGAGTAGCAAGACTATCTGCTCGAGAATTTCCTGGATTTTTTAGCCTCACCTATTATAAATAAATCCTTCATATAAAAATTTGTTGTAGAAACGTTCAAAAAAAACATTAGAATTTTAAAAAATTGCATGTAATTAACAGATAAAACCAAAATTTTATACAACTATTGTACATTGGTAAATTCAATTTTTATACGCTTGTTTTAGTATATTATACATGTTTTAATAATGAATAAAACAAATAAGTTAATCTTGGGTTAAAAATAAAAAATTTACATTTTAATATTATATAAAATTATTATTTTACGTATACCGTATGTACTCATATATAAGTCGAGTATAGAAGTACAAAACACAGTGCTGAAATCAGAAGGTCGGCTTATATGCAAGTATTTACGGTAAATGAAACGAAACAAAAGAATTTTTTTTATTCATATCAAGATGTATAATTTCTTCTAGTATGTAAATTAAAAGTAATCATTTTACATCTTTAAAATAACAAATTTCTAGAAACATAAAATATGGAGTAAAGTTAGTTAAGTTGAGTGTCGGCTTATATGCGAGTATATACGGTAAGTTATTTTAATTTTTTCAATTCCATAATACGCTCAATTAGTTTTTCAAAACGTTTTTTAATTTATAAAATGGGGCCTTAAAGCGTATGAAGTTGAACCGATTAATAAAATTTTGAATGTCCAAAAATCAGAACTCTCCACAGATTGTAATAATACAAATTAAATTATTTCATCAGTTAACGTCAGTAATTCTATCTTTATCACATATAATTTAAACATTTTTTAATAACTTATAATACTTAATCTTTTCTTCATATTTCTATTTTTGAATTGGTGATGAATCAAGAAGAATAAAGGTTATTCAGGCTAAAAACTACTACCCAGCCTATGGGGTCGTAGTACAAATGTAACTAATATTATATCTAATTATTACAGATTACACGCCAAATTATCACTATATAAATGAAATAATATTTGAAAAAAAAAATTTTATAACATAGATCTCCATAGTAGAAATACTTAACACACATCGGAAATCAAATTCTGCAGTAAAGTTGATTTTAGGACCAAAGTAACACAATTATGACCTTCAAATAAAATATAAAAAGATTCTTATAGGATGGGAAATAAGAATCTGCACAGGTCAAAATTTAGAGCAATCAACTAGAAGCTAAATTTAATTTTAGATAAACCAATTTATATCATTCGAAAATTATGTTACTAACTACGCTACTTAGTTGTTGCCTAGTATTAAAGTTTAAGACTCAATTAAAACTACTTTTTCCAACGACATAAAGAATATTTTTTAAGCATAGTAACAGTATATCATAATTACGGTTACATTTTTTAGGAAGGAAAGTTACATATATTTATATGAATTGTAAATATGTCAATATATCATGGATAGCATAAACCTTGAGCATGACCAGAACATACGAACACTCTTTGTTTTTTAAGTTCTCTAAAACAAAAATTCTTTTTCTTTGGTTACAGTAATCTTCATTTTTAACAACGGAGCCATTTCATCACAAAATAAAAAATAATCGATGATAAGATTAGCAAGCCATTAACGAAAATATTGTACCGTAAGAAAATAACCATGGAAATAGAAAATGAATACTTCAACTGATACTCAGATACCAACAATCCAAAATTTGTCAGGATTACATTTAATGACTTTATTCATCGATATAATGTAACGAATAAAGACGTAGAACGTTTATGCAAAAAATTGAAACACAAAATTATAACAAAAATAAAAGGTTTCCATGCATAGGTATAATTCTGTAATTTTCTGTTTATTAATTTTAAAATTAGGGATTATTGTGAATTTTTTTGTTCATTTATAATGAATTAATAAAATTTTTACTATTTGAATTCATTCTGTAAATGATAGCAGAATCGTCAAGATTTTAACTGTTAGCTTAAAGGAAATAATCAAGCTCTATAATATGGTGTTAAGATTAGAATATCACAAAGTATATACATACCATCACTTCAATCTACGCTAATAAAATCGAAAATATTATTTCACTAATTAGACAATTGATTATTTAATCAACAAATGAAAGATTTATTAATATAATCAAATTGGCATAATCATTATATATTTATAAAACTTATTCTGACTTTGTTTCGTATTATTTTGTTTTATCAAATGTCTTCACGGACTAAAAGTTCTGCTAAATCAATTTAATATTTTATAAAAGTTCTAGGACTCTGTACCTGCATTTTCGCTTCCCATATCAGTAATTTTTCGAATTAAACTAATAAAAGTTTCTTCACTATTATACCAGAGATTAATAGATTGATTTTCTGTTGTTTAGTTAATCTGCAACCATTAATTGAAAAAATTATTAATAATTTTTAAATCGATTAGGGATTTAAAATAATTTTTCAAATACTTTTAAATTTATTAGACTTCCATTATCATCAAAAAGCATAGAAATTATAGGTTATAATGCTTTTGCAGATCTTCCCAGGTGTGTAATATAAAAGCGCGGATTTCTCACCATATATACACCATACATGAATATTAGGTTCACAATTATTTGACATCATATGACATATAAATTATAACCTTCATAATTATTGTCACTATTAGAAAACTAATGCAGCAAGTCATAATATACATCACAGAAATAGAAGTCTTTATTAGTTTTTTGAATTACAAATTCTTATAGTACCAATCAGACACCCTAGAAGATATGGTTAGGTGTTAAATGTGACTCAAAACCATGTTTGAGGTGAAACGTTACGATTGGAGCATCTGTCGAATAGGAAAATATTGTAGTGGGTTTTCCTACAAAAAAATACGTTGACAGAAGATAGAGAAGAATAATCTGATGCGTCCACGTAAAAACAGAGTGACACATCAGCCTAATAGAAAAGTAATGTCATTTTAAATCAGGTAGTAATCTACTCAAAGAAAATTATCAATTTTCAATTACTACATATATTAAACATTTTAACAGTAAAAATATACAGGAATTATTGTAAAATACCATAAATACTATTAAATCGACCAAAAAAGATTTTTCTTATTAATAACAGTCTAAACCCCCAAAGTACCCTAGAATGAATTGTTTTACATAGAGTATGTTTTATTTTTTTGATCAAAGATTAACAATTTATGGTTGGAAACTTTAGTGTATTTTCTGCAAATTAATAACTCGTGATTTGGATAATTGAAGCAATAAAATTTCTTAAATTTATTTTTATTTATTCCAGACTTCAAAAATTACATCTTTCATAATCTATAAACGGTATAACTTTGAAATGAGAATTATAGATGTAAAAATTATCTAACTAAAAAAATTTATTATGAAATTTAATTCATTGTCACCGAATTTGAAATAAAAACCAAAATGAAATGTAGTTATTTGTGCAAGCAAGAATAAAAAAGATATCATTAGATGCCACCCAGTACCATCCATATCCACTTCTTCAAAAGTACCGATGGCATACCAATAATTAACACATTTCATTCAGAAAACGCTTTAACATCTTTTATGCAATAAAACTTTGTATTTATAGCCTAAAATCGACATGAAGTATTTAGCCATTTATATCTGATTTATAGTATGTTTACCAACTAAAAAAGTGTTTTAAAATCAACTTATCTACCACATTATCGTCCTTATAAAAATAAAAACGGCAACAATATTTGATTTCAGCTTTAAAGATTTTATTAAAATTCATGTCAAGCCATCAACCAGCAAATCTTTGAAAACTTCTTTCTAACTTTATATCACTTATATAGCAACTGTAATTTCCATAATAAGCAAAAAGAATCAGTCAATATATATCTTAAATAGTGGAACCTGCCCTTCCATTTTTCATCTTTTCACTATCAGAAAAATTTTTAAAATTTTATAGTCACATATCTTGATATTTCTACGAATACCGATATTTTCGCTCGTCTAAAGGGTAATAAAAACTTGGCCTTAAGATCATTTGAATTTTAGTTAAATTCTGGTATTTTATTTTTAATAAGCTAAATTTTAATATAGTATTAACGATTCAGTTTTTTACATTTTGGCAAAAACAAATATTTTATAACGCTGTTAAGATCGACCGTATGAAAAAAAATTAGACATTTAATAACTAAATTTTTCAGATCTAGATACTTAAATAAGTTATAGTGTATTAAAGAATCATTTGAACGCAGTAAACTGACATTTCTGAAATTTTAAGTTCGTGGATCATAAATATAAACAGATAATATATTTGTCGATGAATTAAGATAATCTTTAATTCAACCCAGGGTTCATTAGAGTGAAAAAGCGATGGAATTGTATTTGGAAATTACATCTAGCTACATAATCTAGTACTGATTTCAATCATCACAATCTGTGAACTATTTCTGTATGAAATTGACAGCACAGATCGAAACAAATGATGGTAAAAAGATGTTACTGGGCTATTTAAATAATTATATAAATTTATTTCTGAAGTAGTTTCAGACGTTTTTACACCACTTAAACTCATATAAGGAATATATGATCTACAATACTAAGATTATTTTCATAAAATATTATCGATGGAAAAATATCTCGATAATCAACATTGAAAATATCTGAAATGCTTGCATAATTATACTTTATTATATCATGTTATTATATTATTAAAAAATACCCAAGGGATGTTATTAATTGATAAAAATGGTTATGATTATCAAAAGCACTTTTAAAAAGAATATAAGGACTTAATTATGAATATGATAATTTTCACTTAAATTAACATAAAAATAAGATCTAATTACATTGGTATTTTGTGAATCCTCGTAACTTTATTTTAATGGTACTAAATTTTAGTATCTTATCATGTTGTCGTTCTCATATATATTGAACCCTCTATTAATCGGTACCTCAGCATAAGAGATAAAAGTGGTAGGCCAAAAAATTTGTGGAAGATCCGGTTTAGCTATAAGTATATTTTTGAATAAATAACAACTGTAGCCTTTAAATTTTTACTAATCTGGAGTAAAAAACGAAAAATAGTAAAACCTATAGAATTCTTTATTCATTCGGAAAAAATGTAATGAATTTAGGAGGTATCTGGCGCGTCAATGAAACATCATTTATTATCAGAAACATATTTATGGTCATTATTAATTCATTTTATCATAAAAGTCGTTATGTACATACTAAACTCATTTTAAGGGATATTTTAAATTTCTTTAACAATTAAATAATGATACAACTTAAAATAAAAGAGTGTTTGGTTTAAGTAGTCGAATGAGATAAAGGGTTCAATAATATTACTAAAATAGCCAAATCAAAAAATAATATCAATTAAAAAAAATCCTCATAGATTAATTAGTTTAATTGCTGTTTATTATTAATCACAGCGACGTAAAATTGGAAATTTGATTACAAAAAAATAATCCAGTCAAAATTTATTGCCGTGTTCAATAATTTTATCAGGTATACTTCTCGAATAGCCAAAATCAAAAACATGGCTATACGACTGTTATGTATTTTTATGTTGGGTTTGTCCTCTTCATGAAATCGTATTCGTCTTTTATTCAGCTAACTTACCTAAAAAGTGACCCTCTTATTTCATATAAAGTTAATTTCTCATTAAAATAATTTTTCGTCCTTTCAAAAATTTTGGAGAATTTGTTTAATTGAAGACGCATTCCTTCATGCTACTGAGGGAATTGGAAAGTTGAAACCTTATTTCAACGTTCGGTGAATTCATAAATACAAAATTCGTTTCACGTATAGAATCTTGAATATAAAACCTATGAATGGTAGTGAAATGATTTCGATTAATAATTCGAACGTCTAAAAAGCTGATCGTCTGAAACAACTTATGTTTCTTGTCTTATTAATTCATGCAGCAACGCAAACGATAGTTGGTTATTGAAATCAAAGTATAGTAAGCACTGTAGGCATATTTTGTAAATGAATGATATTTATTGTAATAAAATTAAACAGTATTCAAATATTCTGTAACGTCTTATCCAAGTCTTTGGCAGTGGATTGTAGGATTCTTTTAATATTCTGTTGCAAAAGATATCGCTTCAACACAACCTAGACTACCATTTATTTTAAATGAGTAAGTATTCAACAAAATATAACGACTATTTTAAGTTTTTCGACAACCTATCACAATTTAGCAACAAACCATTAAAAAATAATGATGCATCCAAACATGATTTGAACTTATATAGCCAACAAATTTTTCATGCTGTTAAAAGATTAAAACAGTTTGGATATCAATATCCTTTGGTTAAGAAAGGGTCCAGCATTTAACTCCCGCTATAATTGAAAGTTTCTCAAAAGAGATTTTGAAAAAATTTTATTATAAACAGTCTGTTTCATACAAAATTAAAATATTTTATAACTCAAATATATTCATTTTAAGCTCAACCATTTTTTAACGAATTAATTTCTTTCTCTGAGACAAATTTATTACTTGAGAATACTATAAAGATATATGACATCGGTGTTTAAGCCATAGAATAAAACCTAAAAATTATATAAAATTTTCTTGATGAAACATGGAAAATTCAGGTGTTTCATTTGCAATCAAATTCAATTCAAATTACTTAATGAATTTGTTTTATACTTTATGAGATCAAGGAGACCCTTAAGTTTTTTCTTTAATAATTTTTTTGACACTATTGAGTTATTCCTTTAAAAAAGGTTGAGTACAATAACATTACTTGAAGCTTTACACGGGATCATTCATTGAATTTGGTAAAAGCATATAAGTTTATGTTTCAAAAGTCTAAGAACTGCTTCCATTACATTGGCTGCGTAATCAAAAATTTTGACTAATTATGTAATCATAAAATTATTTATTAAAGTTAGGATATAATAATTAGTATAATAATCTATATGAATTCAAGAGATTTCAGTTAACTATAATTTTAAAAAAATTTGATTGATTCTTTTCCTATTATAAAATCTAAATATTGATTTTTATAAAAATTTTTGGGTTTTTAATATCTTGAAAAAATTCTATACTCTTTAACGTGATGATGATTCCAGAGAGGCAAGGCATCATGCATTAATACAGAAGCCAAACCTTTCAAACCCATAAGAGGTTTCAGATCTGTGTTAATACACATTGAATGGTGGCAACCATAACATCAGCTTAGGAATCATTATCAAATAAAAGATTGGAGTCGAACCAAATGTGCACTGAGGTTCAAGTATTATAAAGTTAAACAAAATTCTGTTTATTTAGAACATATCCATTTCAATAAATATCTGATCAAACTAAACGTTGATCATCAATCAGTGAAATTATAACTTAATCGTAAGCTTTGCTTTTATGTAAATATTAAAAATCAATTACAGATAAAATTTTTTATAAATTCATTCGATAGATACCAAGAGACTCTCAGGCAAAAAATGCGTACATTTGTGGGAAGAATGTAAATGATATTTATGGTTGCTTCCTTCCTTTGCATCACAAAGGTAAAAAATAAATGCTACATTTATATAACCACCAGATCAGTTATTTTATGCTGATAAAAGTGATCAATAATGGAAAAAATTTTGTCAATATCATCTATTACACTGAATGGAAAATATCTATTGTTTAAAAATAATGAAATGGGAGCATAACTCTTGGGTTGGAATGTTTCTTTCTTGTTATATAAAACTTAAACCATAAATTTTTTATCAATCTAAAAACCCATGAGCTTCAAACATATGGCCAAAGGCTCATACATGTTACGCAGCAAACAATCCAAAATTTCTTCCAAGAGGAGATATCTATCTCATTTGGCTTATTAGGAAGGAGAGCTCTGGATGTCGAGATATTCGGGTTTCGAAGGCACTATTATTATACAGGGTTTTCAATTTAATTTCGACATAGCGGAAATTAAAAACTTAATTGATAATTTTAAGGCTTATGAAAGATCAAGAAAACAGGAAAATAGGTTACGCGATTTTCTGGCTGAAGCTGAGGGTTCTCCAATGCTTAATGATGATGGTGATAGGTATTTCCAGGGGGGTCTTTGACAAAACTAACATCAGAACTAAGGGGATTGATTTAATCCCAATTCTTAGATAGAAAGAACGCATAACAAATTTCAGTTAATCTGAGATTAAAAAGGACTGTCGTTTTTTCGATTATTAAAAAGTATCAGAAAACAGGATCACAGGAATCTGATGTAAAAGTGAGAACAGAAGCTAAGAATTATTTTTGTGTATTACTTGTAGAGAATTTAACGCCTACGTTAGCTGAATTGAAGGACAAGGTTAATGAGAAGTTTTCTCTAAATATAAGCGTAGCTTCAACCCACTACTCCTTAACTAGAATGCACTATTCTTTTAAAAGAATACACTAGATTCCCATTCAACAAAAAACTGAAAGCACCATTAACCTTAGAGAAAAATACAGCAGTGACTTTGGTGAGGTATCTACTCAATTTGATTGGTCAAACATCATATAAATGAAGTCGAGTTTAATGTAACGTTGAGAATATTCTATGATAGAGCCCCAAGATCTCAACAAGCAATTACGAGATCTAATGGCGTTAGGAGTATTAATAATTCAGCCTGTGCAGCCATGTCCAGAGATGGTCCTATTTGTTTCGAAACAAAAAAGAAGGCATATGATAAAAGTAGGTTCATTGACTTTTACGGGAGTTGTTTGTGCACTTAGCACCCAAAGGCAATTATCTTCTAATTATGGATAATGTCCGTTTTCACTCGTCTCAGTCAGTTTTGGATTTCGTAGAAAAAAGTCCCCACAAGATAATGTTTTTGCCCCCTAATCTCCTTTCCTTAACCCGAGTGAGGAAATGTTTTCCAAGTGAAAGGAACTGTAACTGGGTCATTGTTCAACACCGAATCTAAAATTTTTAACGCAATTGATGCAGGGTGGAATGAAACTACTCAATCGGATTTTGTTGGGTGGGAAAGGCACACAAGAAGATTTTACCTTGTTGCAGGAAACGTGAATAAATAGAATACAAGGATTCTTAAAACTTTCAAAATTTTCCTTGTCGGAAATGAATTAATAACAGTGTATCAAAAAAGTATAAATCCACAGATATTACATTTGGAGGTTTATTAAGTAGAATGTTTATACGAAAATTTAAAAAAATTCCTGTAAATAAAATGCTTCAACTAACCAAGGAGATAGTAATCATACAGTTTATGAATGACTTATCATTAAAATTTCTAATTTATCAAAAAATAAAAAGATTATTAGTTCGTCATCGGATAATATAAGAACAAATATATTTTTTAAAACTGAATGTGTCCGAATGTCGTGGCACTCGGGTTATCAAATCTCCAGTTCTCATTTGTTACACGATTTATATGCCATCAAAAAAAATTTATTAATGTTTTTTAAAGCACAAGATCTTCTAACATATGAATGTAAAAAGATGTTTCAAATGTAAGAATTTAATTCTTTTCTTTAAATACTACTTCATGTGAATTAGATATTACAAAGGAATTTTGAAGATGATTCTTTTTATAAGAAAAATGAAAAGGCTTGAAGAAAGTATTGTAAAAATTGAGGTATAACAGAAAAATTTCCAGAGGTTTCAACATGAATGTTTTTCGCCATAAAAAAGCTTCTGATTAGATACTGTGAAAATTAATTGTAGATGCAGGTAATTCTTAGCCAGTTATCAAGTCAATGGGACTAACTGTTCAAGAAACTGAATTCGCATTCAAAGATCTTAATAAATCATAAACAATAACTTTAATCAAAGGAATCAATGACTACATATACAGATAATTTATAAAAATATCAGCATTTTTATCCTTAGAACCATCCGTTAAATTAGGCAGGTATAATGAAGAAAAAATTACACTAATCTACAAATCTCGACGGTAATTTAAAAAATATTTTATCAAAGCAATGGCATGAAATTGCAGGTATAATTTGTTAATTTTTAATAAAAATAATTTAAGGAAATCTATATTTTGGCTGTAATAAAAACAGAGGCGAGAAAATTAAAGCTCTATTAAATCTTTTGATATATTATATCATTTAATTTTAAGAATTTATCACATATAATAGTTATTACAACTTTCTACAAATAGCTCAAAACTTGGTTTAATCATTTATATGACCGTTTAAGTGATTTTGTTATCGCAAAAATTTTATGAAACATATTGACATAATAATAAAGATATTAATTTAAGTAGCTGTGAAAATTAATCCTGGACCAACAAAAAAAAGCACGTTTCATAACAAGAACAGCAAAAGCGGATCGTAAAAATAGAAAGAAAATAATAAACAGTCTATTAATCAATTACGATAGCTTGAATGGGAATAAATTTAAGTAATAAATAAATTTGAATCCGTCCTTTGACTATAATAATCTCTCCGGATTTCAACACAACCAAGATATTTATTATATTCATCAAAAAAATTGGGGCGAGCTACATGTTAGCCCATTTAAACATCAGATTAAACTTTCATAAATTCAGTATGTTCCAATTCATCTTAATTGGAACAGATATTGATTGAAAGCAGTAACTACTATTTCAATTACAGGAATCGATTTAATTTGATGTTGAACGTTCTTTAGACATATTAAAAAGTCTGAAACAAGGAAAAGCAACACCATTATATCAATAAATATACATGAATTAAAAATCACTAACATATTTTAAAAAAATGTCCATTCTCCCTGTCTTACTATGATATGGAATGTCCTGAGTTGACGGAAGGGATTGATAAGAGCACATATGGGTCGGAAGAGACTGACAGATTGTATTTTAGGAACATCTTTCCCAGAAGAATTGAAACTCAAAGAACTAGATCGCGACATGATTCAACATTTACGTTTTTAGTCCCGTATAGTTAGATTTTTAACACAATTAAAAACAGTTGTAGCGAAATAAAGATTTTCCCTGTTTCATTTCGTAAATGTTAGCAAAAAA
>LDMZ01027628.1:0-12994 GCA_001455285.1 Sphaeromyxa zaharoni | reverse complement strand
TGAACCGCCTCCGAATTCATAAGGAGCAGGTAAAGGTTTTTTCCTCATAGCTAAGAAAAAAAATCATCATTATAAACACTTTGAACAGGTTATTCTGCACATATTAAGCTATGTTATCATTTTCTTACTTATAAATCTTTTTATCTTATTAAATTTGAAAAAATAATAGTTTTATCGATAAAATTATTTGGCATGTTCTCTTTCTTTAAATGTGTAGAAAGGTCTTCAATGATTACAAGATACACTAACTGTTTGGTAATATGATTATATATTATAGGAATATGTCCATTTGTGCATAATATCCAATAGGTAAATATTTATTTAATTTCTAGTAATACTGAAAAAAAACATTTAAAAAATTATTTATTATATCTTCTTTGAAAGATCAAATTTGGTTTTATTATTTTTCATTATAAAACTTCTTGTTTAGGAAGCTATCAAACTAGACATTATTACCAATAGAAATTTTGTGAAATGACGGGATCACTTTCAGATTAGTGTACAGAGCTGTTCAAAGCTTACGATATTTTAAGCGGTTCCATTATTTCATTCAGAATTATATCATGTATTAATTATAATTCATTTTATGGAAGTGTATTTTATTTTGTTCACTGTATAAAAAATGGTTTTTGAACAGTCCGTTACTTATCAGTTATTGTGGCAAGTTTTTATTTTTTTGAGAATTTTTTCATCAATTAAAAGCATCCTGATTAAAATTCATAGGTTTACTTCTAAATTCTTTTAATAATTTCCACCAAAAACATAAAATTCATTGATTACTGTTTTTATAAGCGAGAACATATTTGATAAAGTTTTATTAATTTGAAATAGTAAAATTTCTTTAAGCAATTTGTAAGGAGATTAACTATATTCATTAGGTATGTTCTTCAGAATATTGATTGGCTTATTGAGAAAATTGGGGAAGTTGAAGATGATTACATAGTAATAGATTGTCCTGGTCAAATCGAAATTTATACCCATCTCGATATTTTCAAAAAATTGATCGATGCCCTTCAAACGGCAGGATTTAGAATATGTGTTATGTACATGCTGGATTCCCATTTCATGACGAGTCCTGCTAAGTTTATTGGAGGAGTATGCAGTACACTCTCAGCTATGGTACAGTTGGAACTACCACAGGTTAATGTCCTTACAAAATCAGATATATTGGATCCAGTACTTAAAAGAAAAATTTCAAAGTTAATATTTCATTTGTTTGCACACATGTTAAACATTTAAAAAATTTTATTTTCTTTTTTAGCTTAATTTGTTTTTCTCTGACTACTAAGATTTTTACTCTTGGTACTATAACAAGCAGCATGAAAAAATGATAATTTTAGAAATTTACAAAAGTTTTAAACATTTGCTCAAATTATGTGACATCTGATTTTATTAGTTATTTAATCCTTTAACTATGAATTTATTTTTTTTAAATGTTTTTCTATTAAAATTTTTATAAATATTTTTGTTTTGTTTCTTACGTACTCACATCGTTCCCATTTTCGCAATTTGATATACTTTAATTAATAGAAACACTTTAAACTAGGAGGTATCATAGTATTTTATATACTCAGTTCTTCCTTTCAAGCCTCTTTTGATTGTATATAGTTACCGCGTAAATTCCAACTATATTTGAACCTAATAATTTGTTTTATTATCATTTTAAAATATTTTTACGCTATGCAACTTTTTATAATTTTTGGCACTCCCATGAGGTAGTTAAAGACAGAATAGAATGCTTTGGCAATGATTTTTAATGCTTTAAAAGCTAAAAAAATATATAATGTTAATCTACCATCGTATGTGAAACAATACAAAACTTGAGAATTTTACGGTTATTAAATATGATATTTTATCGTAATAAGTTTAAGCTTAAGGAGTATTAACCTAAATAAAAGTTTTCGTATTTTTATACAAAAAATATTCTGGTAATTTTTTATTTTGTATTTGATTAATTTTGTGAAAATATTACATTTATTCAAGCTAATATTTTTGCATTTTTTAGTTATCTAAGTTTTTCCATGTATAAGAAAGGTCACAAACCGTAATTCGGAAACGCCAAACAAGCTGAATTTAGGTGGTTTTTTAATAATGTTTAAGTTTTTTCCTTTTTATTCTTTTTTTTAATATCGATAATTCTAAGATTTATTTTATTTGTCCTGAAATCTTTCTTTCCTATATAACATGCTATATATCAAATAATTTTGCTATTTTGTGATGACTATTTATATGTGTGATATGAGTTCATTACATTTTAAGGTAGTATTTAAGCACATATTTCCAAAAATTTTACTGGGAACCCTTGTAACGTATTTGTTCATTCATGTTTACCTATGTATGAATGCTGAATATACATTATAAAACGTCGGATTTGGTAACTATCTATCATTAGCAAGTAGATAAATCAAAATAAAAACATCTAAAGGATATTCTCCTAAGTTTTATTTTGTGTATGATTCAGTTCTAGTGCCTATTTGTCTGTGTCATCCAATATTAAGAAAATAGTTAAGGCTGTAAGGGACCAAATAAATTTTTTATTAATATTTTCTGTTTATTCTCTATTGAATGAACCCAAATATCAAACAATTGTTCACTACATATTCTGCTTACTAGAAAAATATCGAGCAGTATTCCTTAGCATTTTTTGTCTAGAGATCCTTAGGCGACTTTAATCGTTAAATGAAAGTTTTTGTAAAAAATTAATAAATGCATCAATTTTATCAACCTTGAATGTATTAATAAATGTTATTTAGTAAAAATATCTTTAATCATGATTTCGTCTCTGCTTTTAGATAAATTAAGCTTGTATCAAGTTAATATATGCAAAGTAATTTATATATTAACTTTTGTTTTAAAAATCGAATATTTTTTTAGATCAGTTTGAACAAAATTAGTTAGAACTCTTTTAATAGACTTAGACAGTCTGAAACAGTTTGTTTAAGTATATTTGCTGAATCTTCGTCGAACAAACAATATTTACTCTATACACTCCTATATCTAGCATTGAAAAGTATGAATAATTCCAAAATCCGTTGGTTAAACTAAACTAGTACGATTTTTGGTATGAAAAAGAAGTTCAGAATTTGAAAAGTTTAAACTTGGTAGTGGTTGTTCAATACAAGGGTGGAGCGGACACAAATTTATATGGTTTTATTTATAAGCTTTTGGTTTAGATCTTTTAAAGTGTCATAAAACATTGAAAAGTACATTTATCCAGTAGTCTAAAGATGATTTTTTATTGGAAGATATTTATTTCTTTAGAAATCTGTGTTTTGTACAAAGGAAACTTTTATATAGCCATCAAAGCAGTAAACATCACCGTTACACCTTTTGTCAACGGTCACCGGTTCCTTTGATTTATTTCGTTTTCTTGTATATAAAAAGTGATTAATGACCTTAAAGAAGGCCTGTTACGTCCTGGTTTATTATGTTTTGTGGCATTATTTTATAGGTGTTATTAAAAACTTGATTATTCATTAATAAACAGGAATCACATTTAAACTTTTTTCTCTGTATATAGCTTGCTATTTCTCAAACAAAACGTGCCTTGAAATTGAAATCTAAAACTTTTTTATAGATTTCTATCATTCTGAGGGTTTTGCCAATTTTTAGCCGGTTTCAATGATCAAATTTCAAGGAATCATTTTCTTCTGATCTATCATTCCATTTTTTAAATTTTACACGTAATTCTCAAATTCTTGGATCTATCTCTAAAAAATTTATAATATTCCATATAGGCGAATTACCTTATATGCGAGTATATACGGTTAATAAAACAAAACAGAAAATTTGTTTTTTTTATTCATATCAAGGTGTATAATTTCTTGTCTTCTAGTATGTAACATAAAAGTAAGCATTTTACATCTTAACAGTAACAAATTTCTATGAACTAAAGATATGGAATAAAATTAGATAAGTTGTGTCGGCATATGCGGGTTTTTGAAAAAACTGGCAATTGTATAGCAGCTTTAGAGGGTTAGCTTATATGCGAGTATATACGGTAGTAACTTTAATTTCTTAGAAAAAAAACAATCTAATGTAAACGACTATGATATTGGAAGGGGCAGATATGTATGCATGAATAGTTTATTTAGGTTAAAACTAATGTTTCATGTTCATAATCTTGGACCATGAAAGTGTTTTACTGATTTATAATACTGTTTAATTTGATTATTTAATGAGTATTTATCAGTGATTTTAGTTTTCTTGATTTCCTGAGCCAACTTAAAGGTTATAATGATGGAAATAATAACATGATATTCATATAATTATGTGATTTTTAAATTTTAAGTAATTTATTTATTTAAATTCTAAATATTATATACAAACTTTAAATTACTGAATTTTGAATACCTGAACATAATGAAATTATTGTAATTCAAAAAATATCATTAAATCAGCATTTTCTTTTTGTCACTTCTTTTTTATTCAATTTCGTTTGAAGATTAATATTTTAAATAAATTTCGAAATTAATGTTGCTATCCCTGCTAGTGAACTGCTTTTTACACGTTTGCTTATAGTCAATTTTATTTCTTTATTATTTCAAAATCAAGATAGATTCTTTTAATAATAACTAAATTAGGTTATTTATATCAAAATAAGTTTATAACCTGATAGTTCAAACTTTAAAGTAGGAGTTTACAAGGTATCCAGTATGTTCGCCAATGGTTGCTAAAACGTTTCAAGGATTTGAATGTTTTTTATACACATAACGAGAATAATTGTTTATCAGCTAATAGACTATAAAACCATCCCTTTTTTATGGTCGGAATGTTTAATTTCCTGTATTAATTTAAAAAAATTTGAATTGTATATTCTTCCTTGCATGCAAACAATTAGCATATATAAAATTTTATGATCTATTGTAGTTATATAAGCCCTGATCTCCAGGATCTAATGTCTGATTTATCCATTAATACACCAGCACATTTTAGAAAGATGAATGAAGCTATTGCTCAATCGGTAAACATGAATTATGTATTTTTGAGCTGATTAGCTTGACAGTTATGGGTTAGTTGGCTTTCATATATTGGATTATGAGAAGGAAGAATCTATTCAGGAACTCATGTTGGTAGTTGATAACGCAACACAGTATGGAGAAGATGCCGAAACACGCGACAGAGTTTTATTATTTTTTATTAAAGGTATAAATAAAAATTTAGGACATCGAAATGGATAATGAATCACATGTACACGGATAAGATTAACTACTATATACAATGTAATATACATCTACAAATATAAAATACTACGAAAAAAAGTATTCCGATTTCTTAATATTTTCTAAGTCTAAGTCGCCTAGATGAGGTTAATAAAATATCAAATACAAATTTTTAAATTAATTTTAAGGCAGTTAACAATAGCATTAGGGTGATAAAATGTTGCCCAGATTGTTTTTTAAATTCAGAACTATTGTTCAAACAATATTCGATCTCCATGTTTGCAATGTTATACTAGGTTATGATAACAGTTTCCAGATAGAACATTTAGGATTGGCGGAAAATCAGATATTCTCGATAGTAATTGAATTCATTGAAAATAATTATAATAAAAAATGATGAGGGCAATGATATACAAAAGACTAGAAAATAAGATTCAAAAATATTTATAATTTAAATTATAAAGATTTTAAAACTTTTTTTTAGACTGTAATTATTTAATTTATAGATTTAAAAAAATAAAATATAACCAAAATTAATTTTTACAATACACTAAAAACCAAAGTGCATCACAATTAATCTGGATTAAAAAGGTATCAATAAACTTGCCATTGTACATGCAAAGCAAATAGATATGTCGAAATTAAATTTATCAGTTATTTTAGGTTTAAAAGTTCCAAGAAACATTATTTAGATAGCCTATGTGTAATGGTGATATTGTTCCGTGTCATGATCGTCAAATGTCAATTTTTTAAATAATACATAAATTCTTTGCGCTGATTACACTAATGTAAATTATCACTTGTTTAAAAGAATTCAATTAAACTGGGCATTATCGAAAGCTATAGAAGCCTTATAACAAGAATTGATCAAATAAAAGCATGAATGAGATTATCATTCACTAGAGACAGATGCGATTAATATATAGCAGCTTAAACATGCATAACTTTTTTGTATTTTTTTATAAAATTAAAGTAATAAGATGACATTTCAAGGATATTTGCTGCATATTATATATAAAGCGTTAGGTTAAAGAATAAACAAATGTATAAAAATAGTTAGATATTGATTTAGGAAGATAAATTAATTATTTTAATTTTAGGGTTACTTTTCATGATAAAGATGGAATAATTTTTAGAAAATAATATTTTGACTCCTTTTAGTTTTTGTGACAAAAAAGATTATCTTTTGTAGCATTTTTATTTGCTTCATTATTAGTAAATCAATATTTAAAAAGAAAGTACTACGATTTTGGTAATAGGCAAAGCGAAAGCATGGCGAAGTTCAATTAAATTTTATGATGATTAAGAAAAAAAAATTGAATCATAAATGTCTTAAGTTCGTCACAAGAGAGGTAAATTGCACTACCTTAGTTAACAAGGTTTAATCATAATTATTGATTAAAGAATAAAAAGATCTAAAAAAAACCACAATGTAGTAACTGGAATAGTTTGTTTTTGCCGGCTAATTAATCTAAGTATAGAAAGAAATTTCAAAATTATAATAAATAAATTTACAAAAATGAACATTATGGAACATAATTCAATAATATATTCCAAGAGTTTTGACTTTTTTAAGTTAAATGAAACAAAACAGGAGCCGAGATTAACTTTATTTTACGTAAATTAATTTTAACAGTTCTAAGTTTAAAATGAAAATAATTTGTCAATAATTTTGTTTCTTCGACTAATAAAATGTTTTTACTATCATTTGAACGAATTAATTAATCATGGGCCGTTAAAAAATTTCAAGAACACCCATAATAAGCTCTATTGAAAATCCATGATTTAAGACTTCATGTTAAAATTTTGTTCTATAAAAATTATAACATGAGTACTTAGAGCGAAAATCAGGATAGACATTCGAAGTAAAATGATTTTATAAACTCAAGTTTTTATTGTGATACTTCAAATAAAATGTCGCTTATTTTATCAATTTTTCGAAAATTAGCGTTTTGAGAACCTTATATGAAAGATGTTGCAGTTCGTATAAAAATCATTAATCTACAGGAGCAGTCTAATATTTCTGCCCGTCTGAACATTGCTTTCCACCAAAAGCAACATAAATTACCGATTCAATTATAAAAATTCAAATATATTTCCCATCTTTAGATATCTATTATAATAAAAAGGTGTCTTATTAAAATTTTTTCACTGACTTCAAAGAAAATAAATACTATAGTAAAACATTTCCAAACATTGAAAGACAAATAATACCTGTTTTTGGCAAAGGTGGCACACCTTTCTCCCCATACGTTTTTATAAGTGCTTTATTATAGCTATCGAGTATTGGATAACGATATAGTGAAACAAATTCTTCCCTAAGCAATCTATTAAGCTTGGGTATGCAACATGGATGTGTCCAGAAAGAATCGTGAACGGAAGAAAATATCATCTGTTCTTTTTCCGATGCTAATAGCGTAAGCATCATGTGAGTAGCATCTAACGAATGTATAAAATTAGGAGGCATAGCTCTACACTGTTTCTTCCAGTCAGGGTAAAATCTTGGTAACTCACCCTCCCTCCTATGTAACATATATGGTTGTATCACAGGAAAATCAAGTGGGGTCCACCATTTAACAAAATCTCCGTTTTTGGCTTGCAATTTAGCCACAAGAACTAACCATGCTTTAGCGTTATGAGAATTCGTTAAAAGTTTTTTTATATTATTCAATACCAACTTTGTCAAAAATTGGGAGGCTTTTCTAAGAATTGTTGGGTCATTAATATGATCTTTAAGTTTTGACCTAATCTGTTGAGTCCCACCGTAAAGGGTGACCCCGTAAGTATATGTCATCACTGTTTGTTTGACTATTTTCCTATTTATAAGAGGAAACAAAATAGAAGCCAATTTATCTTCCACCTGAAGGAGCTTACATTCTTCTTTAACAGAAACAGCCACATGGGTATATATATCTGATATTTTATCAGAACTCAAAACATTGACAGCTCTAGCTTCGTCCGAATCTCTCACAAGGGCAGAATAATGTTGGATTCCGTTACAACTTCCATCCTGATGAACCGGATAGCCAGTCATATATTCCTGAATATTTCCGGATTCATAGGCTGCCTTTATCTCATAGCACGCAGCCAGCGCCTGCCATGGATCGTCGGCATTTTGCCAAAAGTATTCATTTTGAGGATTATCAATATCTTTAATTATATGCAACACTGAATCAACATACTCAACTCTTTCTTGGAATGAAGATTTACTTAGATTACCTAGCATGTTCGCCAAGTGAATCTTCAACCATTTAAGACCATGCTTACCAAGGGGCATCTTTTTATCAAAAAGCATTAATGCCCGAAAATTATCAGCGGAGAAATGAGTGCAGAAAATCGATATTGGATAAAATCTTCCTCGAAAATCTAATGAATAGGGAATGTAAAAGGATCTAGATCGAAAGTAATTTGCGACGACAATATTATAGTGAAGTGTGCACCAAAGGGAAAAACGCTCCTTGTCGATCTTCATGGTTGTCCATTCCAAATTTTCTCCGTCCGGGTTATTAACTCGAATATAGGGATTGTTATACAATCTAAGTTTCTTATTGTAAACATTCTTAACAAAATAATCTGTCATTTTATCCAAGATCCTTTCATTGATTCTCCAGCCAATCAATCCGGACCCGGTAAGGGAATCAAGGACTGGATTGATATGGTTACGATTACACATTCTGTTAACAAGTCCTTCATGATTGACATGAACCTGTCCACGTATGACTCTATGCTCATGAAACAAATATCCACCAAAGGAGAAGTTCTGCCAAGGGACCGCTGGGATACAAAGTGGCATAACATTAGCAGGTATTCTTATCTTGGTGTTGTAGAGTCTAAAAAGATGATAAAGCCTGTTAAACTCATTATGAGAAGAAGCAGCTATTGTTGACAATTTTTTGCATTCGGTAAAATGGTACGATATGCCTGAAATATCAACAGCTTCCATATCCTTCTCGGAAATATCAGCAAGCAGAGATATTAATACTTTCGAAATACCTAACGTATACTGGGGTGACCATGAAGGCGGTTTCGGAATACTCAAGAGCCCATATCTCTTAAATAAAATATCCATCCAGAGAAGACGTGGAGGAAGTTCAGTGTTAGTACCAAGTCTGGATATGAACTCTTTGTGCACATTGACAACAATGCTCTCAAAACCATATTTCTGCATCCACTTAGACTTATACTTGCTAAACAGCATTCGTGATAAGAGGTCATAAAGAAACGAAACTTGTACACCAGAAGAGTTCAATAAAACCGAATTCTCCATACACGAAAAGACAGTATCAACATATTCTTCGTCAGTAAAAATTTGATCGAATTTCTTAAAAGAAGCTCTATTTTCCAAACTTTTTAATCTTTTTAAATAAATATGTTTCCATTTTTTCAAAAAATTTGGATAAATATTGACTTTACTATTTACATTCCCGGTTTCCTGCCCACACTTGACAAGCGAACCAATCTCGGGTGAAATATTATCTAAGTACACATAATCAGATTTTTCGTTTCTAAGCTGTAAATCGAAGATCTCATCAGTGATATGGTCTGAAACTAAAAAGGACGTATTGTGACTGGATTCATAATATTCCCTGGCCAGGGTTTGAGACTGCATCACTATCCTTGATGGTTTTTGATCACTTTTAAGAAGTTTATAGTACTCCTCTGTGCTTTGAACAATACCCGATAATATCGCTGATCTTACAAGGTACAATTCAGATCGGAAAAATCCGTGACTCATAAGCAGCCTGTTTAGATTCTTACTGCGAGGTTTGTGAACGGTGTATTCGAAAAGCAATCGTCTTATAACAAAGAAAAGTGTTTGATCATTTTGAAGAGTTACGGCGTGAAAATCTTTTTCAAATCTATATCTCTCAAAAATAAGTTTCAGGATCACCATAGCCCCTTCGTAATCACCAGAAAAGAGTAAGACATCCATCTTTGTCAGATATCTTTTTATCCGGTAAAATGATTTAATCTCAGTGCAAAATTCTTCGTTTTTCAGATCTTCCGTACTTCCAAAAAATTCGAATTCGATTCCTTTATTTACATGTTTCGTAACAGTTTCTTCTTCAGGTAGACTAGCCGGACCTAAACCACGCTTAGCATGACCAGAGTGCACCGTATGTTGAAATCTGAGAAAATTTCCCCCGTCTACAAGCCTACAGACGTAGTTAAGGAATACACGATTGCTATGGCAAAAAAAACGGTTCATAACATTAGTCATAGCACGTGGAGGGGATCCAGCAGTCGATCCATAAAAACACTTCGTTAGTAATTCGTGTTAGTGCGCGTTATCTCGGTTCTTGTCCATGATGGAGGAGTGCGATCTGATCAGTGACTCCACTGATGTTTTAAATTTGTATTATGCTCCATTTCCCCCCTATAACTCTGAAACGTGTTATCATTGGAACGAAAAAATGGATTATTGGGTCAAGAGGGTTGATACGCTAGTTGAAACCGAGAACCTTATAGAATTTTCGGTTAAAGATTTAGAAAAGCTCTTGATTCATGATAATATCAAGCCAATGTGTCTGTATTCTTTTGTTTGCTCTTTAATTTACTAGGTATGGGTACCGTGGTAGATTATATGTTACATAAAAATATTATTGGACGAAAATCCTTCATGAAACTGTTGAATACTACTGAAAATTATACATTTGATCGGTTTTTTAATATTATTTATAATGGACTTTCGAAAATTAACAAGTTTAACAGAATTACTACCTGTGAACAGCTTATTTATCTTCCTAAATTACATGTTTGATTGGTTATATGCATAAAACAGTAAAGTAGATCATTTCAAATGAAATCCTTTCGAAAATAATTGTTGATCACGATACTGTTTTCCCTTTTCAAGTCCTTTTGAAAAAGTGCAGTAATTGGAATTTAGCGATCACTCAAGATGTCCTAAAGCTAGCTTTGTTTCACTTACAAAATATTGGGGAATTAAGTTTTAAGAATTGTAACGATCAAATGGTTTCTTTTTAATTTAGTTGAGCTCAGTTCCCTTTAGTATATTAAATTTAAGAAAGATTTGTCAACCATTTTGCCAGTTACGGATCTCGATATCATTTACGTAGAGTAAACTTGATTCTCACTATTTATTGTCAAATACAAAACAGAACCCGTCGCCTTCTATCAAAATATAAACTTGACCTTTTACAAAATCAGAAGAATATGTCAATGTTTTGCTTAAATATATCTGTTATATGGATATCGTGTAGGTATAAGAATTATATTTCTAAACAAAGGCTAAATAAGACATACGTTGGTTGATCTCTAATGGATTAGTATTCTTTAGATTCTTAATAAGGAAAAAAGATTGCTCAGAGTGGCACTGCTTAGAGAAAAAAGGTTGTGCAACACTGTTGATGTCCTTGAAAAACAGATCTATGCAATTGAGAATGTCCAGCTAAATAATTCAATTACTGACTCACTAAAAACAACGTTCGAGGCTACAAAAAATATTTTGAAAACCCCTAACTTCAACATCGATAAAATAGAAAGCATGATTAATGATTTCTCTTCTGTATTGTTGATGCTTTTATTCATGACTAAAATAGACATCAGAAGATGTTGATGAAATATCGCATATGCTTTCTAATATCGCTCTAGGTATTTTCATATAAACTAATCTAATATTTATAGAAAATGAGGTTGTTGTTGATAAGTATGAGGCTGATATTAACCCCGATTATTCCCAAAGTATACCTCACTTTCATTCACATTGACTGTATTAGTAGTAAAGTTATTACCCGACGTTCCATCCTCTCCTGTTTCTCCGCACCCAAGTAGTGATAAAGATAAAGAATTATTGATAGAGTAAACCATTTTTTGTGTAAATCTTTTTCATATACTCAATATTCTAGTTAAAACACGGATGAAAATAGCTCTAACCTTGCTTAAATTAACTCCCTATGAATGTTTTCAGTATGTTAAATGCATTACTTCCCTTACAAAGGGAACGCGCCTGATTTCTATGACTGCTAGCATAACCGAAAAACCGTTATCTATTATAAGAATGATGCATTCATGGTATAAAAATTTAAATAATATTCCTATCCAAAGGATATATGTTTGAAAATTTGAGATTTCTATCTACATTATAACCAAGTTTTCCATGAATCTAATTAGTGGATTTTCGTGTTGATTTCATATAATTAATAAGAATACTTACAAAGTTTATGTTTCATTCCATACAAAATTAAATTTTTATCCACTGAAATATTAATTGTTATTAATACGGTTTGATATCGTAGGGTACCTAACCCGTAGTAACTAAGTTGTACCAATACCCTGAAATTTTCATTGCTTCAAAAATTAAATTTTAAAAGAAATGAATCGATGTACCTTATTATTTTTTATACCTTTTTTTATCTTTTAAGGGTTCTCTTCTGAAAAATTCAATATCACCTTTAAGGAAATAATATTACCAGTTCATTTTGTTATCATGTTAGACCCTATTACCAGTTTTGTGACCCTTTCAAAGCTGTGGTTTAATTCAGAGACGAGATCGTTTTAAACCGGAAAATCACCAGTATCATATTCTGAAACTTGTTCGCAAAAAGAAAGAAATTTTTATTGCTGTTTTCTGTGGCTGACCAGAACGCGTAAGGTATTCTCGTTTCTGTTTTCATTCAAATACTAACATTCTGTATGTTCAGTGTATGTCACGTTTTGTACCATTCTATCTACTAACTTCGACAAAATGTCTTAGTATATACTGTTTAAATAATTTTTTAAAAATCTACGCATTTTTCTGTAGATCACGCTATTCTAATCCCCCGCCTCACTGCGGTGTCTAATTAATATCTACGAATCCTATGTAATTATCT
>LDMZ01027626.1:0-10090 GCA_001455285.1 Sphaeromyxa zaharoni | reverse complement strand
TTCGCGTCAGGTTAGGCGCCAGTCAGAGCCTCCCAGGGTGTTTGACAGGCAGTGTGGGGTTTTTACCCACTAAAACAACTCCCATTACCTACCCATGTACTGGGACTACGCTGCCTGATTCGGCCTTCGTTCTCTATGATATTTCGTCACTGGTGGAAGGATATCGGATATTTTCGGATTATATAAGAAATAAAGGTTTTAAACGCGGAGAGAAAAGCAGCCTATTATTATATTTTGATTTGTTAGTTTTTTTATCCTATTGGCAAAGATATCGTTATGGAAAGGACTAACAATCTTAAAAGTGCCTCGCACTGGGTTTTCCATAACCCGAATAGTCGATCTACGTGCGTCGCTTGCTGAACGCTTCAGCAGTATAAATCACGAAAATATTATACCATAATATTTCGTAACTAACAAGAATTTTTGTAATGCTTAATTTTTAATCATGCAGAGATATGGGTTTGCTAAGTATTCAGATTCGATTTATTATTTTGCAGATAATACGAACTCTTAAGAATTTGAATGATACTGATTTTTTTAGGTATGTTTATCTATTCCATATCATTTATCCATTGAAAAAATTATTAAATATAACTCAATACTTTTCTTTATTTGAAAATGATTCAAGGAAAGATCTGAAGTTTTATATAATTTTATAATAGTTCTTGATTATTTTTTATTAATAATTTAACTGTTTAGGGCCTTTTTTCCTTTGGTTTAATTGTTACTCTAGACAGATCATGAATATTATCGTGATTTTGCAATATATTAATGGTAAGAAATTTTAATAAAATTTTGGGTTAAAGAGTTTGATGATAAGGTAAATATATATGATATTATACATTCCATGCTTTAAGTTAATGTAAATAGTTCAGGCTGAACTTTGTTACATTCAGTAAAAGAGGGACAATTTAACTAAAATATGCAGATTTTTTAAAGTATCATATGGTGAAATACCTATTTTTGACTTTGATAGCATTGTAGTATATGAAGTACTATGGGGTAGCTACTACATTAATAACTTTTTTTAAAAGGCTGACCGACGGTTAGGTCAGAAACAGCCATTTTGATGAATAATATATTTATTAAAATACCATAAGTTCTTTGATATATATATATATATATATATTATATTTTTTCAAAAACTTGGAACCAAAATATTGGTTCATTCTTAGAACAATAATTAAATGAAAGAAACATTAATCTTTTGGGGTATTTCAAAAATTATCAATGTAGGGTAAAACTCCACAGACCATTGTATACGTCCTTTAATAACATCTAGCTCGTGTATCCTCTATTTTTTGTCATATCTTATAAACAATTTCCTCAAATCTAAGGTATCTTTAGTTTTTAATCAATAAATTTTATTTATTGCAATGCCTAATCAAACATTATATGATGTGATATACATCAAATTTACAGCCTTAGGTGACTAATTTAGCTGAATAATATTAAGATATAACAGATTGGATATTAGAAATGATACACAATCATATCTTGGATCTAATGTATGAACAATATTGATTCATCATAAAAAACCACGATGATAATACAAAAGTTCTCTATAAACAGACCCGATGCGCTACTTAACATGTCAAAAAACTGACACGGTTTTATAAATAACTTTTTGTCAGTGTTATTAACTATTGGAAATATTTTTTCTTTAACTTTCTCTGTTTTTTTATTAAAATACATCAATCAACCCATAAATTTTAAAAATTTTTATAGTGTCCCCAGTTACTGTATAGTAATAATTATATATAAATAACAAGAAAGCATTTAGATCTTATGAAATTAAAGAAATGAAATGAATTATGAACAAGATCATGTGACATCATAAATGTGAAAAATGGTATCTATGTTATAAAATATATATTTTAGACCCATAAATAAGTAAGGCTGATGTTATACCAATTTGGGATCATTACTTTAAGTTAGTAGAAGTATGAAAGTACTAAAAATTGATGCTACTAACATTTTAATAAATCTAACATTCATATAAAACCATGAATTATTTAAAAATTAAACTTAATATATTGAAAATAATTTTTGAGCCCGTCGATATATCTAAAGATACGTCAACCTGGCTGCAACTTTCTGCAAGTTTTAAAACTTTACACACATCAGTGTTTTGCACTTAAAATTAAGAATTATTACTGAACACTGCTAAAAATATTTTCATTCTCTCTATTGTTACAATTATATTTTAGCTAGAACTATTCTATTACTTACATTTATATGCATACTTCGTCTTCGTAAACTTATGGTTTAAAATTTTCATAGATCAAGATATCTAGAGATAAAAAATGCAAAGAACTTGATTAGCGGCGTCTATGTTTTTGAATAGGAGGTATCGTGAAACTTGAAGGGTTTCTACACTAGGTTTTAAAAATTTGATCGGGTTTGAAAGCCCTTTGGATAATTATCTCTTTTGATTAGAATGACCGTTTCCCTTCACCTTTAAATTCAAATAAGTGTCTCTTAATTTAGTCAAAAGATCTTTTCACGGATATATATATATATATATACATATGCAAACATAGTGAGCTAAAACTCTAATTTTTTAATTTTTATATAATTTGGCTCAGACAGCAAAGCGATCTAAATTTTCAATAGCCGATTCAATGATTTTTGAAACTCCCTGTAACTAATAATTAAATATGGGAAACATATTCTTGTATTTATCCACGGAACCTCTGAGATTCCGAGGAAGAAATTAATGAGGGAGCGGTCACCAGCCGGGGCTGCATAATAAAATGACATCCGAGAAATATATAAATAAATCAAATAGGCTAACTTACTAAGGAGTTTCAATAACGCCGCACACCCACCGCCAGCGTGCGTGTCTACTTGTACTCTACTAGATACTACGACAATATGCTTATTATTTTAAAATTTTACATTCAAAACAATTAAAAGCTCTTTTTTTACAATAAAGTTTGTTTCACCTTACTCAAAAGATTAAGTATTTAATGTTTGTCAGAAGCATAATTTAATTAAAATCCGACTTTCTAGGTACCATATCAGGTATACCCAACAAAATTCATCGCCAGAAAACATTATAAAAATAAGATTAGTCCTTAAAAAGTATATAAATTAATTTTTCTATTAGAGTTTCACATGTTGTGCATTTCTTTAGAACACATGCTTCGTTCATTAAACATATTTAAATTGTAGGGCAAAAATATTTAAAATAAATATCCATTTATCAAAAAATAAACTCTTTCCAATGGTTTTGATGGCATTACTGCAAAAATAAAATTTGGAAATATGTTAGATAATGACATCGGATATTATTGATTAAATTACCCCCGCATCTTTAACAACTCACTGTTCGAGTTAACATTAATAAATTATTTAAGTAAACTAATTGCATAAGCTAATGAAATTTTATTGTTTTTATTATAATTTTTAGATTATTTTTAATAGTTATTAAATGATGTTATTTCTAAGAGGATTTAGTGTATGATCATTTGGTTTTAACACTTGACGTTCCTTTAATTCACCATTTACAAAAATATAAAAAAAGTATATATAGATAATTTTTAATTTCTGCCTCTACTTTTTTACTAAGGATAAGTATTTATCTACCCGATGTTTATAAAACCAAAAAAAAATGGTTTATGAGGTTGAACAATGACACTTACCTTTTAATTTCTTTTGATATTTATGAATGTATTATTTTTGAATTGAAAAAAAGTAATAAAGAAATATTAAATAGTGAATGATTGATAACATACAAGATAATAAACTTGTTAAATAGTAGTCCTGTTATTAATATGCTGAATAGGCAAATAGTGTGAATAAATTGAATGAATAATTTTCTTTATGTAAGACTCCGTTTGGGAAATTTGTTATTTTAATGATCACATGTTTTTAAAAGAGCCTTGATTTCCTTTTCCTATAAATTCAAACATGTCATCTGGTGGCATCTTTTACCACCTGCAATAGGATTTTGACGCAATTCAATGGGTTCGGGTTTCATCAATGTCATGAGGCTGAATCATCTCATAAGAAAGTATTTTTTATTTTTCATTGCAGGGAGCTTATTGATAGCGTACATTCTCAGAATAGTAAATATTTTTGAAATATGTCTAAATTACCAAAGTATCTTAACATGTTACCTGCTAAATTAAGGATAATACTGGAACCATCGGAACTTAGGGTGTCAAAAGCTTGTTCAAGAGAAATCAGAAAGGTAGAGATCACCCAAAAGAGAAACTTGCTATATCCAAACTATATAAAACGCACCTGTGAATTAGATTTGAAAGAAATTTGGCGGATAAGTGACATAAAAAGACTAAAAGTAGGTACAAAACACTCGAATAATATCAATATTTTATTTTTCATCGTTGTTGACGGAACAAACTTTCTTCAAGTAATTAGGATGCTAAATGCTATATACGAGAAGCATCATATTTATTTGATACATGTTGATAAGGTATTGATAGGAATGTTTTCATCTATAGTTAGAGATCGAAACACTTGCGTGAAAAGTTGCAAGAATTTTCAGATGGATTTTCGAACATAGAAGTTACTCCCTTCTCCCTTAAGCCAATATGGGGAGGAACGTCTTTATTGACGACTCTTTTAAAGGGAATATCATATTCACTAAGTAAATACGGAAAGTGGGACTTTTTTATTAATCTTAGTGGGTCTGACTACCCTCTTAAGTGAGTTTTTTATTGGACATTCATGTCTAGTACAGACCTATTAGAAAGTTAGAAACAATCTTAAGCTCGAATATAAACAAGAATTTTCTCTCCTTTGCAAAATCAGGAGGCAAAAAGTATGTTTTATTACATTTATTTTTTATTTGTTAATATTTTGTTTTAAGTCAAAAATAATAAAACTATTAGATTCATCAGAATCAATATTTTTATTTATTTTCTGCTATTAAATTAAAGATATAATATTAAAGAGTTTAATATCTTGGAAAGTAATATAAAAATCCCATGATTACTTTAAAAAATAAATTATTTTTATGATCTATTTAATAAATTTCCTCAATTTTTTTATAAAAAAATCTCTATGTTTTTGCCGTTGTAATAAATTTCTCATAAAAATAGATGACATCAATATTTTCTTAAAATATATGTTTATCTCAGTATTTTTACAGTATTTAAATATCACCTATTTTTAAATTAAACTTTTACCGAAAAGAATAATATTGTCTGTCTAATAACAACATTGCACTTGATATATTTTTCAAGAGTGATACCATTCTCTATGATATCTAAAAAGATCTCATGTCTTTAAAAAATATAGTTCCAAGTCTGATAACTTTCTATTAGAATTTAAATTTAAGAAAAAGTATATTTATATTTGTTTCTGTCCACTGCAGGCATGATCATTTCTAAAGGCTTTTATTATATATATGTTCTAATAATTCTTAAACTTTAGCCTTGTATTTTAATCACTGTTGCAAACTACCACTTACTATTTACTTTTTTAATAAAAAATACTTGTGATCTAACGTTGAATGAAACAGAGAAGTTATTAAATCTTGATACTAATATTCACAGTAATTTTTCATATGCAATCTGTTATGTATTCTCAAAGACATATAAAATTGATTTTTTAGTATATATTGCAGTGAATTTTGTACTAAGATTGTTCATCTTTGAGAATTTGAATGCAATGTGGATATATTTGTAAAATGTTAATTTTAAATAACCCTTATTCATGAAAAACAAAAAATATTAATGGTTTTTTAAACATTTTGGGAATATTATTATTGGTAAATTTTTTATTTTCATGTTTTTTTTGCAAGTTAAGACGATAAATATACTCAAAAATGTAAAAGGGAACTAAAAGAACTCAAGATTCTTCTAATTGAACGAAGGGCTGATTAGGTGGCTGAAATTCGATAAAGAGTCATTTATATTATTTCTTAATTACTACTCCATATACAGTCAGTTAATCTATCCAGGAAAACATTTTCTGAAATTTTTACTAACCATTAAATATCAGAAATAATTCCTTGTTTATCTATTAGTTCCAGTTGTCCATAATTTTACGGACACGTTTTTCCGGTTAAACCAAAAATAATGCTCATAAGGCTGATGGCTTTAGTTTTGTTCTGTTCGGTATATATTTAGTACTTATTTTAAATTGTGCATTGATAAATAAAAGCCATTTTTTATTAAATTATAATGATTTTTCTTCCTTCAACACTCATGGGAGATTCAGAAAGTAAAATAGATGGCCAATATATTTAATTTACATCAATGTTTTTAGATCATTTGTTAATCAACAAAGGTAATTGAAATTAATTTAATTTGTCATATAAATGCTAATAGGGATATCATGTTCCTTTGAAAGATCAATTTTCTTTTAAATATATTCCCAATTGATAAATTATTTTCCGAACCTGTAAATTTTAATATAGTAAAATAATATTAATATATCATTTAAATTTTATATACCAGAAAGCTTTCATTTAGATATTTATTAAAAATCTGCTTATGATCAAATATTTTTTGTTCGAGAGTAAATTTAAAGCCGATATATATACATAACATTCATTGAATCCCAGATAGTAAACAAAGATTCTCTTATATTTATTTTTAACATTTCAAAACATAAAAACTAATCCTCATTAAAAAAATTTTAATAAATTTACAATTATATACAGGGAACCATCAAATTAATCAAAACAATTTGGGGGTAAATATTTTCCCGCCTAATGTATAAAATGTTTTGAAACATTTTTCATGTAAATGAAAAAATTTCCAAATTTTTAAATTTTCAGTTAGTCAAATTCGGGATAATCGGGGTGGTTATATATTATCGAAAACTTTTTGAACTGTTACAGCTTTGTGTCGGAAATTATTAAATTATCTATCATATGTCAAGGATAAAGCTTTATATAATTGATAAAATCTCAAAAAATGTTGACTAGATGTTTTTTATCTGAGATAGTTATAGCAGGGCTTTTAATTTAATTACACAATAAGCTTTAGATTTTACTTATATCTTGTTACTTTGCTCCGTTTAAATAATTAGTCATATATTTGTCTTCAAACTCAAAAAGGCTTGTGAAAAACATACAAAAAGCAGCCCGTTAACGTTGAAGTTCAATTTTTTCCATGATAAAGCTTGTAACTCAGATTGTATGATTTTCAAAATGATTTTATGGCAGTATAGATAAAAAGAATGAAAAATTTGAAGTAGAAAATTTTATAGAGCTTAATAAAATTGCCCGTTATCTTTTAATGCTATCGTTTTTATTTAAATTCTTCATTGTATGCTCAGAAAGTTATACCGTGTTTGTTGCCTGAAGGGAATACGACTGATTTTATTTTACATACCAGTTCCTAATATATCGATATTTTGATAGGGTTAGGGAAAAGTATATGTTATGAAAATTACAGCTAATATGGATAACGGATACTACAACGAAACCCTACAAGACATTCAAACTATTCGCATTTTCATATAAATTTGAAATATTTCATTAAAATCAAAAATTAGTCCAACAAGACCTATACTTATTTTAGGTAATTTTTTAGTAAAATAGTATTGGCTCAATTCACGATTGCTATACTGGTTTTAAAAAACTTCTTTACTTTCTTAGTTCAATATACTTTTAAGCTTAAAAATTTGATTTAATCAAAATTCCTGAGAGATGATGATTTATATGGACTAAAATAATTATTTAAAAATTATGCTGCCGAAGGTGTTACAAGTATTTAATAAAATTTTTTCTCTTTATGTCACTTCTATATATTATATCAAGATTTACTGTAGGATAGAATTTAAAGCAACGAAAACTCTCAAAGGAAAATGAGACAACCATTTGAATAAAATAGAATAAGCAAATTTGTATCTTTAAAAATGACAAAGCATAACTGCTCACTCCTAAGTGATTTTTGTGAACTAATTTGTAAGTTATCATAAATGATTTCGTGTAAATTGCCAATTTTTACCAAAGGGATCGTTTAAAGTAAGAATTTTTGGTTTTTAAATCTATAAAAATTAAATTGAAGTGGTAATATTTTGACTTAGTTAATTACGTGGTTTGTTAATCACTAAGTTGTGCAGGAGTGAGGTAACGTCTTTTTTTATTCACAGCTTAGATTGAAAGTTATAAAAGCGTTAGAGATTAAATTTTTTAAAAAAATAATGAATTATTACATAAACTATGAAGCAAACAGTCCTATATGCCGAAATCTGCTAGGTGAAAAACAAAACAGACCTTTGTGCTCCATTTATATTTTAAAAACTTATTTACACAAAAGGTAGTTTTGATTCCAATCTTCGTTTCTGTATGGCGGACAACTTTCTTTAGAGCTTAATATAACCTATGAAATAATAAAATATAATGTGATAGACAATAAACTTTGTTTCTGCTTATTAACACCGAATCCCGAATATTGGAATTTATAAAATTAGATTTAGTGGATATATTTATTTTTATATAAAAATAACTATTTTGTGTTATTTTAATTTCTGTTATTTGTATCAAAACAGAAAAAAATGATTTATATAACGGCTTAACGCTTAGGTTCGGGTTGAAAAACATTATTTTAAGTTAAAAAGAGATATTTCATAGATAATCTTAACATTTCCGATTGTTTTAGATACGTTTAAGTGTTTAAATTATAAATATTTTTTTTGTTTTTGTATCAGTATATCTGTTTTTTACTTACACGGAAATAATTATTTTAACATTTTTCATTATATACAACACTTTTTCAGAAACACAATGACAGCAGTATCTGATAAGATAAAGAAAGTTTGATTTTACTGTTAGATGAATTTAAAATAATGTATCCTCACGAACAAATTTATATACAAATATTTACAGGAATACCTACAGATACTTGAAAGTGTTTTCGATACTTTTGATTGATTTAAATATTTAACCAAAAGACTTAATTTATAATTTTCAAATTTTAGAGTATATAATAAATGATTTACTGATTAATCTGATGTAATTCTAATCGTTAGGGCAGATGATTCGACTTTTTATAAAATTTATTTTCATTGTCGCAACCAGAAAAAAATGGGATGTTTTAATTTTTTGAACCAGGCATAAAAATTATTTTTGTTCATAATTTCTAGTATTTAGTACTCACTTATAAGTGAATGTACTATATTATTAAGGGAACTTAATATAATTTTTAACAGTTATTACACCATTTTGTCCGTCTGAACCAGAATTAAAAAAATCTCGATCTAAAGACTTAATTTATTAAATTTTGCTTTGATATTCCTGTAGATCACGCAATGTGTTTTATATTTTTTTGCTAATTTCTAAACGTTATATAATGACTTCTTTAATAAAATTACCTAGGAATACCCTCATAATTTTAAGAAATATTCTAGCGCTCCTATGTAATTTCCTAAAAACTTTTCTGATATGTTAAAATTAGTATTAAAAGTAATGGCTGTGATGATAAGTAATTGTATATACGGAACATTTTGAAAAAAATTAAAATACAATTGATTCAAAAATCTATCTAAAGTAGAAAATTTATACAAAACTTTGAATTGGTGCACTAAAATTGAGGTTATCTGTCCAAAATATTTTAAATATTTTTTTACTGTTGATCAGATATGAAATATATCCATGATTGAATAAAATCATAATATAATTAAAATTTTAATTTTTTTACATATAGATTTCAGATTTTGAATACTGACAGAAACAAAAAAATCTGGGTACTTGTTAAATTACGGTATAATTCATAGATTTGAATCGATTTATCTATTTGTTTTATTATTCATATATATATATATATATTCAAGTATTATAGACTTTTATAAATACACTAACTGAATTATAATTTTATTAAAAATCTTTTAAATTAAAAAGATTTTATTATATATTCGTTTTATTGATAATAAAAAGCCTTAAAATAACGATTGACTCAAAAAAATGATTTTACTATTCAGGGGTGTGAATTTCTTCTACGTTTTTTAACTTTAATCGTCTCTTAAAGATATAAAAATCTTGCTTTTAAAAAGGTTACAAAAAAATTATAATGAAAAAACTTCGTTTTTAATTTAATGATATCCAGCTAAACAATTGAAAAATATATCAGCAATTTAGACATAGGGAAGTCATTTTTCTAACAAATAT
>LDMZ01027625.1:0-10094 GCA_001455285.1 Sphaeromyxa zaharoni | reverse complement strand
TTCGCGTCAGGTTAGGCGCCAGTCAGAGCCTCCCAGGGTGTTTGACAGGCAGTGTGGGGTTTTTACCCACTAAAACAACTCCCATTACCTACCCATGTACTGGGACTACGCTGCCTGATTCGGCCTTCGTTCTCTATGATATTTCGTCACTGGTGGAAGGATATCGGATATTTTCGGATTATATAAGAAATAAAGGTTTTAAACGCGGAGAGAAAAGCAGCCTATTATTATATTTTGATTTGTTAGTTTTTTTATCCTATTGGCAAAGATATCGTTATGGAAAGGACTAACAATCTTAAAAGTGCCTCGCACTGGGTTTTCCATAACCCGAATAGTCGATCTACGTGCGTCGCTTGCTGAACGCTTCAGCAGTATAAATCACGAAAATATTATACCATAATATTTCGTAACTAACAAGAATTTTTGTAATGCTTAATTTTTAATCATGCAGAGATATGGGTTTGCTAAGTATTCAGATTCGATTTATTATTTTGCAGATAATACGAACTCTTAAGAATTTGAATGATACTGATTTTTTTAGGTATGTTTATCTATTCCATATCATTTATCCATTGAAAAAATTATTAAATATAACTCAATACTTTTCTTTATTTGAAAATGATTCAAGGAAAGATCTGAAGTTTTATATAATTTTATAATAGTTCTTGATTATTTTTTATTAATAATTTAACTGTTTAGGGCCTTTTTTCCTTTGGTTTAATTGTTACTCTAGACAGATCATGAATATTATCGTGATTTTGCAATATATTAATGGTAAGAAATTTTAATAAAATTTTGGGTTAAAGAGTTTGATGATAAGGTAAATATATATGATATTATACATTCCATGCTTTAAGTTAATGTAAATAGTTCAGGCTGAACTTTGTTACATTCAGTAAAAGAGGGACAATTTAACTAAAATATGCAGATTTTTTAAAGTATCATATGGTGAAATACCTATTTTTGACTTTGATAGCATTGTAGTATATGAAGTACTATGGGGTAGCTACTACATTAATAACTTTTTTTAAAAGGCTGACCGACGGTTAGGTCAGAAACAGCCATTTTGATGAATAATATATTTATTAAAATACCATAAGTTCTTTGATATATATATATATATATATATTATATTTTTTCAAAAACTTGGAACCAAAATATTGGTTCATTCTTAGAACAATAATTAAATGAAAGAAACATTAATCTTTTGGGGTATTTCAAAAATTATCAATGTAGGGTAAAACTCCACAGACCATTGTATACGTCCTTTAATAACATCTAGCTCGTGTATCCTCTATTTTTTGTCATATCTTATAAACAATTTCCTCAAATCTAAGGTATCTTTAGTTTTTAATCAATAAATTTTATTTATTGCAATGCCTAATCAAACATTATATGATGTGATATACATCAAATTTACAGCCTTAGGTGACTAATTTAGCTGAATAATATTAAGATATAACAGATTGGATATTAGAAATGATACACAATCATATCTTGGATCTAATGTATGAACAATATTGATTCATCATAAAAAACCACGATGATAATACAAAAGTTCTCTATAAACAGACCCGATGCGCTACTTAACATGTCAAAAAACTGACACGGTTTTATAAATAACTTTTTGTCAGTGTTATTAACTATTGGAAATATTTTTTCTTTAACTTTCTCTGTTTTTTTATTAAAATACATCAATCAACCCATAAATTTTAAAAATTTTTATAGTGTCCCCAGTTACTGTATAGTAATAATTATATATAAATAACAAGAAAGCATTTAGATCTTATGAAATTAAAGAAATGAAATGAATTATGAACAAGATCATGTGACATCATAAATGTGAAAAATGGTATCTATGTTATAAAATATATATTTTAGACCCATAAATAAGTAAGGCTGATGTTATACCAATTTGGGATCATTACTTTAAGTTAGTAGAAGTATGAAAGTACTAAAAATTGATGCTACTAACATTTTAATAAATCTAACATTCATATAAAACCATGAATTATTTAAAAATTAAACTTAATATATTGAAAATAATTTTTGAGCCCGTCGATATATCTAAAGATACGTCAACCTGGCTGCAACTTTCTGCAAGTTTTAAAACTTTACACACATCAGTGTTTTGCACTTAAAATTAAGAATTATTACTGAACACTGCTAAAAATATTTTCATTCTCTCTATTGTTACAATTATATTTTAGCTAGAACTATTCTATTACTTACATTTATATGCATACTTCGTCTTCGTAAACTTATGGTTTAAAATTTTCATAGATCAAGATATCTAGAGATAAAAAATGCAAAGAACTTGATTAGCGGCGTCTATGTTTTTGAATAGGAGGTATCGTGAAACTTGAAGGGTTTCTACACTAGGTTTTAAAAATTTGATCGGGTTTGAAAGCCCTTTGGATAATTATCTCTTTTGATTAGAATGACCGTTTCCCTTCACCTTTAAATTCAAATAAGTGTCTCTTAATTTAGTCAAAAGATCTTTTCACGGATATATATATATATATATATATACATATGCAAACATAGTGAGCTAAAACTCTAATTTTTTAATTTTTATATAATTTGGCTCAGACAGCAAAGCGATCTAAATTTTCAATAGCCGATTCAATGATTTTTGAAACTCCCTGTAACTAATAATTAAATATGGGAAACATATTCTTGTATTTATCCACGGAACCTCTGAGATTCCGAGGAAGAAATTAATGAGGGAGCGGTCACCAGCCGGGGCTGCATAATAAAATGACATCCGAGAAATATATAAATAAATCAAATAGGCTAACTTACTAAGGAGTTTCAATAACGCCGCACACCCACCGCCAGCGTGCGTGTCTACTTGTACTCTACTAGATACTACGACAATATGCTTATTATTTTAAAATTTTACATTCAAAACAATTAAAAGCTCTTTTTTTACAATAAAGTTTGTTTCACCTTACTCAAAAGATTAAGTATTTAATGTTTGTCAGAAGCATAATTTAATTAAAATCCGACTTTCTAGGTACCATATCAGGTATACCCAACAAAATTCATCGCCAGAAAACATTATAAAAATAAGATTAGTCCTTAAAAAGTATATAAATTAATTTTTCTATTAGAGTTTCACATGTTGTGCATTTCTTTAGAACACATGCTTCGTTCATTAAACATATTTAAATTGTAGGGCAAAAATATTTAAAATAAATATCCATTTATCAAAAAATAAACTCTTTCCAATGGTTTTGATGGCATTACTGCAAAAATAAAATTTGGAAATATGTTAGATAATGACATCGGATATTATTGATTAAATTACCCCCGCATCTTTAACAACTCACTGTTCGAGTTAACATTAATAAATTATTTAAGTAAACTAATTGCATAAGCTAATGAAATTTTATTGTTTTTATTATAATTTTTAGATTATTTTTAATAGTTATTAAATGATGTTATTTCTAAGAGGATTTAGTGTATGATCATTTGGTTTTAACACTTGACGTTCCTTTAATTCACCATTTACAAAAATATAAAAAAAGTATATATAGATAATTTTTAATTTCTGCCTCTACTTTTTTACTAAGGATAAGTATTTATCTACCCGATGTTTATAAAACCAAAAAAAAATGGTTTATGAGGTTGAACAATGACACTTACCTTTTAATTTCTTTTGATATTTATGAATGTATTATTTTTGAATTGAAAAAAAGTAATAAAGAAATATTAAATAGTGAATGATTGATAACATACAAGATAATAAACTTGTTAAATAGTAGTCCTGTTATTAATATGCTGAATAGGCAAATAGTGTGAATAAATTGAATGAATAATTTTCTTTATGTAAGACTCCGTTTGGGAAATTTGTTATTTTAATGATCACATGTTTTTAAAAGAGCCTTGATTTCCTTTTCCTATAAATTCAAACATGTCATCTGGTGGCATCTTTTACCACCTGCAATAGGATTTTGACGCAATTCAATGGGTTCGGGTTTCATCAATGTCATGAGGCTGAATCATCTCATAAGAAAGTATTTTTTATTTTTCATTGCAGGGAGCTTATTGATAGCGTACATTCTCAGAATAGTAAATATTTTTGAAATATGTCTAAATTACCAAAGTATCTTAACATGTTACCTGCTAAATTAAGGATAATACTGGAACCATCGGAACTTAGGGTGTCAAAAGCTTGTTCAAGAGAAATCAGAAAGGTAGAGATCACCCAAAAGAGAAACTTGCTATATCCAAACTATATAAAACGCACCTGTGAATTAGATTTGAAAGAAATTTGGCGGATAAGTGACATAAAAAGACTAAAAGTAGGTACAAAACACTCGAATAATATCAATATTTTATTTTTCATCGTTGTTGACGGAACAAACTTTCTTCAAGTAATTAGGATGCTAAATGCTATATACGAGAAGCATCATATTTATTTGATACATGTTGATAAGGTATTGATAGGAATGTTTTCATCTATAGTTAGAGATCGAAACACTTGCGTGAAAAGTTGCAAGAATTTTCAGATGGATTTTCGAACATAGAAGTTACTCCCTTCTCCCTTAAGCCAATATGGGGAGGAACGTCTTTATTGACGACTCTTTTAAAGGGAATATCATATTCACTAAGTAAATACGGAAAGTGGGACTTTTTTATTAATCTTAGTGGGTCTGACTACCCTCTTAAGTGAGTTTTTTATTGGACATTCATGTCTAGTACAGACCTATTAGAAAGTTAGAAACAATCTTAAGCTCGAATATAAACAAGAATTTTCTCTCCTTTGCAAAATCAGGAGGCAAAAAGTATGTTTTATTACATTTATTTTTTATTTGTTAATATTTTGTTTTAAGTCAAAAATAATAAAACTATTAGATTCATCAGAATCAATATTTTTATTTATTTTCTGCTATTAAATTAAAGATATAATATTAAAGAGTTTAATATCTTGGAAAGTAATATAAAAATCCCATGATTACTTTAAAAAATAAATTATTTTTATGATCTATTTAATAAATTTCCTCAATTTTTTTATAAAAAAATCTCTATGTTTTTGCCGTTGTAATAAATTTCTCATAAAAATAGATGACATCAATATTTTCTTAAAATATATGTTTATCTCAGTATTTTTACAGTATTTAAATATCACCTATTTTTAAATTAAACTTTTACCGAAAAGAATAATATTGTCTGTCTAATAACAACATTGCACTTGATATATTTTTCAAGAGTGATACCATTCTCTATGATATCTAAAAAGATCTCATGTCTTTAAAAAATATAGTTCCAAGTCTGATAACTTTCTATTAGAATTTAAATTTAAGAAAAAGTATATTTATATTTGTTTCTGTCCACTGCAGGCATGATCATTTCTAAAGGCTTTTATTATATATATGTTCTAATAATTCTTAAACTTTAGCCTTGTATTTTAATCACTGTTGCAAACTACCACTTACTATTTACTTTTTTAATAAAAAATACTTGTGATCTAACGTTGAATGAAACAGAGAAGTTATTAAATCTTGATACTAATATTCACAGTAATTTTTCATATGCAATCTGTTATGTATTCTCAAAGACATATAAAATTGATTTTTTAGTATATATTGCAGTGAATTTTGTACTAAGATTGTTCATCTTTGAGAATTTGAATGCAATGTGGATATATTTGTAAAATGTTAATTTTAAATAACCCTTATTCATGAAAAACAAAAAATATTAATGGTTTTTTAAACATTTTGGGAATATTATTATTGGTAAATTTTTTATTTTCATGTTTTTTTTGCAAGTTAAGACGATAAATATACTCAAAAATGTAAAAGGGAACTAAAAGAACTCAAGATTCTTCTAATTGAACGAAGGGCTGATTAGGTGGCTGAAATTCGATAAAGAGTCATTTATATTATTTCTTAATTACTACTCCATATACAGTCAGTTAATCTATCCAGGAAAACATTTTCTGAAATTTTTACTAACCATTAAATATCAGAAATAATTCCTTGTTTATCTATTAGTTCCAGTTGTCCATAATTTTACGGACACGTTTTTCCGGTTAAACCAAAAATAATGCTCATAAGGCTGATGGCTTTAGTTTTGTTCTGTTCGGTATATATTTAGTACTTATTTTAAATTGTGCATTGATAAATAAAAGCCATTTTTTATTAAATTATAATGATTTTTCTTCCTTCAACACTCATGGGAGATTCAGAAAGTAAAATAGATGGCCAATATATTTAATTTACATCAATGTTTTTAGATCATTTGTTAATCAACAAAGGTAATTGAAATTAATTTAATTTGTCATATAAATGCTAATAGGGATATCATGTTCCTTTGAAAGATCAATTTTCTTTTAAATATATTCCCAATTGATAAATTATTTTCCGAACCTGTAAATTTTAATATAGTAAAATAATATTAATATATCATTTAAATTTTATATACCAGAAAGCTTTCATTTAGATATTTATTAAAAATCTGCTTATGATCAAATATTTTTTGTTCGAGAGTAAATTTAAAGCCGATATATATACATAACATTCATTGAATCCCAGATAGTAAACAAAGATTCTCTTATATTTATTTTTAACATTTCAAAACATAAAAACTAATCCTCATTAAAAAAATTTTAATAAATTTACAATTATATACAGGGAACCATCAAATTAATCAAAACAATTTGGGGGTAAATATTTTCCCGCCTAATGTATAAAATGTTTTGAAACATTTTTCATGTAAATGAAAAAATTTCCAAATTTTTAAATTTTCAGTTAGTCAAATTCGGGATAATCGGGGTGGTTATATATTATCGAAAACTTTTTGAACTGTTACAGCTTTGTGTCGGAAATTATTAAATTATCTATCATATGTCAAGGATAAAGCTTTATATAATTGATAAAATCTCAAAAAATGTTGACTAGATGTTTTTTATCTGAGATAGTTATAGCAGGGCTTTTAATTTAATTACACAATAAGCTTTAGATTTTACTTATATCTTGTTACTTTGCTCCGTTTAAATAATTAGTCATATATTTGTCTTCAAACTCAAAAAGGCTTGTGAAAAACATACAAAAAGCAGCCCGTTAACGTTGAAGTTCAATTTTTTCCATGATAAAGCTTGTAACTCAGATTGTATGATTTTCAAAATGATTTTATGGCAGTATAGATAAAAAGAATGAAAAATTTGAAGTAGAAAATTTTATAGAGCTTAATAAAATTGCCCGTTATCTTTTAATGCTATCGTTTTTATTTAAATTCTTCATTGTATGCTCAGAAAGTTATACCGTGTTTGTTGCCTGAAGGGAATACGACTGATTTTATTTTACATACCAGTTCCTAATATATCGATATTTTGATAGGGTTAGGGAAAAGTATATGTTATGAAAATTACAGCTAATATGGATAACGGATACTACAACGAAACCCTACAAGACATTCAAACTATTCGCATTTTCATATAAATTTGAAATATTTCATTAAAATCAAAAATTAGTCCAACAAGACCTATACTTATTTTAGGTAATTTTTTAGTAAAATAGTATTGGCTCAATTCACGATTGCTATACTGGTTTTAAAAAACTTCTTTACTTTCTTAGTTCAATATACTTTTAAGCTTAAAAATTTGATTTAATCAAAATTCCTGAGAGATGATGATTTATATGGACTAAAATAATTATTTAAAAATTATGCTGCCGAAGGTGTTACAAGTATTTAATAAAATTTTTTCTCTTTATGTCACTTCTATATATTATATCAAGATTTACTGTAGGATAGAATTTAAAGCAACGAAAACTCTCAAAGGAAAATGAGACAACCATTTGAATAAAATAGAATAAGCAAATTTGTATCTTTAAAAATGACAAAGCATAACTGCTCACTCCTAAGTGATTTTTGTGAACTAATTTGTAAGTTATCATAAATGATTTCGTGTAAATTGCCAATTTTTACCAAAGGGATCGTTTAAAGTAAGAATTTTTGGTTTTTAAATCTATAAAAATTAAATTGAAGTGGTAATATTTTGACTTAGTTAATTACGTGGTTTGTTAATCACTAAGTTGTGCAGGAGTGAGGTAACGTCTTTTTTTATTCACAGCTTAGATTGAAAGTTATAAAAGCGTTAGAGATTAAATTTTTTAAAAAAATAATGAATTATTACATAAACTATGAAGCAAACAGTCCTATATGCCGAAATCTGCTAGGTGAAAAACAAAACAGACCTTTGTGCTCCATTTATATTTTAAAAACTTATTTACACAAAAGGTAGTTTTGATTCCAATCTTCGTTTCTGTATGGCGGACAACTTTCTTTAGAGCTTAATATAACCTATGAAATAATAAAATATAATGTGATAGACAATAAACTTTGTTTCTGCTTATTAACACCGAATCCCGAATATTGGAATTTATAAAATTAGATTTAGTGGATATATTTATTTTTATATAAAAATAACTATTTTGTGTTATTTTAATTTCTGTTATTTGTATCAAAACAGAAAAAAATGATTTATATAACGGCTTAACGCTTAGGTTCGGGTTGAAAAACATTATTTTAAGTTAAAAAGAGATATTTCATAGATAATCTTAACATTTCCGATTGTTTTAGATACGTTTAAGTGTTTAAATTATAAATATTTTTTTTGTTTTTGTATCAGTATATCTGTTTTTTACTTACACGGAAATAATTATTTTAACATTTTTCATTATATACAACACTTTTTCAGAAACACAATGACAGCAGTATCTGATAAGATAAAGAAAGTTTGATTTTACTGTTAGATGAATTTAAAATAATGTATCCTCACGAACAAATTTATATACAAATATTTACAGGAATACCTACAGATACTTGAAAGTGTTTTCGATACTTTTGATTGATTTAAATATTTAACCAAAAGACTTAATTTATAATTTTCAAATTTTAGAGTATATAATAAATGATTTACTGATTAATCTGATGTAATTCTAATCGTTAGGGCAGATGATTCGACTTTTTATAAAATTTATTTTCATTGTCGCAACCAGAAAAAAATGGGATGTTTTAATTTTTTGAACCAGGCATAAAAATTATTTTTGTTCATAATTTCTAGTATTTAGTACTCACTTATAAGTGAATGTACTATATTATTAAGGGAACTTAATATAATTTTTAACAGTTATTACACCATTTTGTCCGTCTGAACCAGAATTAAAAAAATCTCGATCTAAAGACTTAATTTATTAAATTTTGCTTTGATATTCCTGTAGATCACGCAATGTGTTTTATATTTTTTTGCTAATTTCTAAACGTTATATAATGACTTCTTTAATAAAATTACCTAGGAATACCCTCATAATTTTAAGAAATATTCTAGCGCTCCTATGTAATTTCCTAAAAACTTTTCTGATATGTTAAAATTAGTATTAAAAGTAATGGCTGTGATGATAAGTAATTGTATATACGGAACATTTTGAAAAAAATTAAAATACAATTGATTCAAAAATCTATCTAAAGTAGAAAATTTATACAAAACTTTGAATTGGTGCACTAAAATTGAGGTTATCTGTCCAAAATATTTTAAATATTTTTTTACTGTTGATCAGATATGAAATATATCCATGATTGAATAAAATCATAATATAATTAAAATTTTAATTTTTTTACATATAGATTTCAGATTTTGAATACTGACAGAAACAAAAAAATCTGGGTACTTGTTAAATTACGGTATAATTCATAGATTTGAATCGATTTATCTATTTGTTTTATTATTCATATATATATATATATATTCAAGTATTATAGACTTTTATAAATACACTAACTGAATTATAATTTTATTAAAAATCTTTTAAATTAAAAAGATTTTATTATATATTCGTTTTATTGATAATAAAAAGCCTTAAAATAACGATTGACTCAAAAAAATGATTTTACTATTCAGGGGTGTGAATTTCTTCTACGTTTTTTAACTTTAATCGTCTCTTAAAGATATAAAAATCTTGCTTTTAAAAAGGTTACAAAAAAATTATAATGAAAAAACTTCGTTTTTAATTTAATGATATCCAGCTAAACAATTGAAAAATATATCAGCAATTTAGACATAGGGAAGTCATTTTTCTAACAAATAT
>LDMZ01027613.1:0-18378 GCA_001455285.1 Sphaeromyxa zaharoni | reverse complement strand
AAATTAGTTCAAATATTAGTATCATATAAAATGTTTCCCATGTGAAAGCAAAAAATTTTAAAAAATAATTCTCTTTATAACGAATATTTTTACATTTTTTATTATTTTTTGAAAATTTTCTATATATTTAGATCGTTGGAAAATGCAATATATAAAATATCTACGATAAATCAATAAATACTCTATTCATTTTTCATAGGTTTAAAATCCCTCATGAATCTAAGTTTGGAAATTATAACATATTTATTAAAAATATATCCCATATAGAGAGGATTGAATAGCTCACTTGTTCAACTGCACATGAATTCATTGAAAGTTTGATCTATACGAATAGACTTTTTATTTTTACACAAGATTGTCAATTTACACAATTTACACCCTTAACTTCTGAGGTGAAAACCGTCTCAAGGGTTGCTGAGAAACTAGGTAAAAGCAGTTTGTACCCTTTGTTAGAGGTTTAATGCCTGGACATTTTTTATGAACAAAAACTGGTTATTATTCTTTACTATTCTTATTATCAGTTATTATAATCTAAAGAAAATATAAAATACATGCTTTTCAAATTTAATTAATTATATAACCATAGTTTATAAAACCCTTATTCTGGAATATTTTAAGGATTTTAATTCAAGAAAAATATGATGTAATTTATTTTAAATATATATATAGATCGAATTCATGTTAAATTAACTGCATTAGACATCAACTTTGTTATATTATCAACTCTGTGGGTCACATATGACATATATCCTGTATTTTCGTTTAATTAGTTGCAGGTAAGTTATAAAAAATAGGTTCAAAAATTGGGTTATGGCGATATTCATTTAAAATAAATTTTTAATTAGTTTTTATTGTACACATCACTAGATTTACTACTTGATATTTATACTAAATTGAAAATTAGAAATAATAAATGATATTAACCCCTTTTCAATGATTAAAATGAAATTTATGTGTATTTTTTATATTGTCACAATTAAAACAAATGAATTGAAGAAAATAATTTCCATGTAGAGACAAAAAAATGAAATATATTCCAATTAGTTACTAAATCATAAAACTTACTCTTCACTTTTTTTCTAATATCGGGTTGAAAGTTCTTAAAACTTTTTAATTATTATTCTTGATTACATTGGATTTCGAATCTGCTTCGCTAATATTATTACTTTTATGGTACACCTTCTAGTACAAAAAATCAATTCTATATCCCTGATAGAAGAAAAATTTAATTATTGTTTAAAAAACTTGTCGTCTTAGTTATCATCTACATCAAGCTATGTATTTAATTTTTATTTATTTGTTATTAAACTTGTTTGAATATTCAAATTAAAAAATAAATAAAACTCTATAATCTTGACTAGCCATTCAAAGTATATTTGAAAAATTTCATATATTAAAAAAATTATAGGCATATCTACTTGTTTAATCCAACATGCTACTTTATTTTAGGTTAAGAGAATCCGCCCAAAACTGTTATATCGTCTAGTCTACATTTTGCTTTTATAATATTAAAAAATTATAGATCTCAGAGAAGCAACAATCACTTTATCAAGCTAAAAAAATTCAGAAAAAAGACTAATTATCGAATTTGAATAAGTTGTTAGAATCAATTATTGACTCGTAATGAATATACATGCATTATTTAACTCAGGATGCCATGTTATTAGATCATATACTGCTTTGTTTTTCCCGTCAAAAATTAAAACAATTTAAAATTTACATCTCCTTTATTTTGAAAATCTATTTCATTAATTTTTCATTGATTTCGTTCAAATAATTTTTTTCTTCAAATAAAAATTTACTAATAAATTTAAGTAAAACGAACTTTAAACCGTGTTTTTATACGAGAACTAATTCTGAACGTTTCAAATATATTCTCTTAGATCTATATCTAAATTATTATAATACATCTGTTATTTAAAACTAATTCTAGTGCATCTTGAATTACTTATAAAATTCTTTACTTCGAAATATTTTTTGACCCTATATTGCGAATTTTAAAAATTATTTAAACTATTTATTAAAAAAATATCATGAAACAATTGGAAGAATAACTGTTCTTCGTGTTTAACATAGAAAATCTTTAGCACAATATCGATTAAAAAATAAAAAATCCATAATTTGCTCACAAATATATTTCTGCATAGATAATCTTATCGCTCAGTAACATTACATTTGATGTCCTATAATTTAATTTTATTTCAATCAATTGTTACATGTCTCTTGAGTCATGTAAGGATACAACTCCCACTTGTTTTTTATGCTGCTGATTCAAGCTTTAAATCAGAGCTATAATGTAATCATTTTCATCTTTATTAACTTAATGTTAAAAATTGTTGTTTCTTATATTAAAGTTTTATGTCATATTTTTTTTTCAAAAATATTATAACTCGACAGTTTTCTTCAACGTAGTTTCGGTAGTGAACCTCTGACGAAGGGAGTAAGAAGTGGTTTCTAAAATCCACTCAATTAAATTTACTTTAATAAAGCCCAAGTGACGTATTGTCTCATTGCAAGAATCATAGTGAAGAATTTTTTAATTAAGGTAGAGAATAAACATGTTCTATTTAGTTTAGGGAAAATATATAAAAAATAATTTTATAAAACTATGATGAGGTTTAAAACTAAGTGGTTTATTTTGCGAAAGCTACGATCCATCTGGAATTGAATAGTACTATGAATTAAATAAAAAATAAAAATTAAAAACCATCTGAGTGAATGATTTTCTTAAATCTTTACATATCTCTTCGAGTTGTTTGAAAGAAGGCCTGTCATCGTGCTTAATAGCCAGACTTGATTTAACCAAATATATCCTAAAAATTAATTTTTATTCATTATTAATTTTTTAACAGTCTCTTTATTCGAAGGAAATTGTTAGAACTGTCTATTTTATGCATTATGAAATCCCTCACATTCATAAAATTTTTTCTGCTTTTGTCTTTTTTTCGTTGTATTATTTCCCAAACTAATATTCCATAGGACCAAATATCCATCTTAGTACTAATTGTTCCTTTAAAAACCTCTGGCGCTGAATAATAAACATTGAGTTTTATCTTGAAATATCATTGAAATTGAAATTAAATTATTTTTACAGTATTGGAATATGTATCATCAATTATAATGGATGAAGTAAAATCTGAAATAACAGGTTTCAATCCTTTCAACAATAAAATATTACTAGCATTTAAATCGGCATGAATAACCTATTTTTATAATTTCAAAACTAGATTAGAGCATATGTACCCCGCAAGCATGAATATGAGCCATGGCGTTTGCAACTGCTACCAGAATATCCAGGCAGGAAAAAATATTTAATTTTGGGAGATAATCAGTGGAAGAAGTTTGGTTATAAGATACGTAATCAAAATTAATAGCTGGAATATTTTTTAGAAAAGATTTTAATGATCCAAATTCAGCGTATTCCATTATAAAAAATGCTATAAATAAAGAAAAATACATAAAATATTACCATATTCGGTAGAAAAGTAATTAAAAAAGCTCTTTGCTATATGTTTGTGATTTTCAAATTTTGCTATAATTTGAATTTCATGCAAGATTGCACTTCTGGATTCATGATCATTTCCTAATGGAAACGTTAAATTTTAAGTATTATTTTATTAACTCATCGAGATCTTTGCTGCATAAAACCTTTTCTTTCCTCCAATGAAATTGTACACATGTGAAAATTGTTCAAGATCCATAAGCCGTATTTCCGAGGTAGATCCGTTTCCAACCTTTGGTCCAAATATGATACATTCTGGATTATTTCCTTGATATGACAAGCATTCAGCATCTTAAACGAATATGTAACAAATATTGATAACTACTATAAGAATGAGAATATGAACTAGAAGATGAGCTTGAGGCTTTTCGAAACTTAGTCTTAATATTATCTTCAGATATTTTCGAGGTGTCCCATACAAATTTACTAAGCTCATTAAAAAAATTTGTTCTAAAAAACTTACTTCTTAGGTTCCTTTTTTGTTTCAGACACTCCAGATCTTTTTTTGTGCTTTTTGATGAATCCAATTATAACAAATAAAAAAATAATTTTTAAAATAATTGCAACAAGCTGTATCAGGGTAAATGAGAAAATAAAATTTGTATATTTATTTGTGAATGGCATAGAAGAAACACTATAATAACAATAGAAAGCACGATCTAAACTTTAATAATAATAACTTTCTGAAAAAAGCGTTCAAAATAAATGCTTACATATAGGTATCCATGCATTAGTATATCTAAATATATTTAAAAGCAATATCTTAGTTTTGATATTGCTATTTAATATGATTTATTTATTTAAGTATTATACCATTAAAGTTGAAAGAAATATATATATAATACTTAATTAGTCATCACCTATATTAATAGATTTTTGGTTCTTTTTATCATAATTATTAATAAAATATCTCCATTAATTACAATATTATTTTTTATATAGTATTATGTTTTACTAATCGAGATCTTAAGCATTCATTACAACCATTTATTTACTAAATTTTATATCCAATATGAAGTTATCTTTTTTTTTAAGTCGACATCGTTTTAGTTCGAAGATAAGTAATATTCTTGGTTAGTTCATAAGGTTCATTGAAACTTCTCAGCTTGAGCTATTAATAAAGAAGTAATAGAAACAAATTATACAGGAAAATTACTTTGACTTTGGTTCTTTGTGATGTTTTAGTAGGATAATTTGTGTATGGCAGCCTAATTGTGTTAACATGGATGCTTTTGTTTATATTATAAATTTTATTTCATACAAATTTTTATTATTTACGGGCATAGATACAATTAAATATTAAAGATTTTTGTCTTTAACTAATTCTAAATAGAAACCACTGTTACATTTTTTAACTTTTCTTATTAATTAAATGACATAACTTAAACGCGTATGTACAAATCGAAGAAAATATTATCCCGAATATAAAAAAAGCATAGCTATATTTTCGACTAAGCTTGTGTATGAATGATTAATATCAAAACATGATAATTAAAAATGAAAATAATTTTAGAAATTATCTCTTAAATTTTTACATTCATTGAATCCGTTTCAAACACAGACTGGTCAAAAAGAACATGTTTACGGAGGGAGTAAATACAATATTTCCACTTAACCATGTGAAAAATTTTTAGACAATTTCTATAAAAAATAAACAGGTTAATCCAAAATTAGTTGAATATAAAGAAGTTATATGCTATATTTAGTAAGAAAAATTATTAATATATATCTTTCAAGCTATTCTTATTATATTATTATATTTTGAAACGCAAATATTGAAAAAATATTATCGTGTTTGGATTTTTTATTACAATAAATAATATTTTTCTAAAATACAATTTTCAATGTTTTTGGTTTTAATTTTTATTTAAAATACATATAAATCAAATTACACATTTATAAATATTGAGAGCAAGGAAAAAAATTTAATTCATGTCACTAAAACCATAATACATAAAACTTAACTGTAAATATTTATAAAATATTAGAGGAAGTAATTCAAAAATCTACTAGGGTCCTAAAATTCAAGAAAGTTGATTCCATTTTTGTCTTTTTCTTAAATTTTTTTAAAATATTTATAAATTTATTTTAATTGATAATTCATTAATTTACAGACTTGTATAATATTTTGTAATGTTTCATACTTGTTTTGATCTAATGGTAAAAATTATTAGCCATTGGGAAAGCTAATGAAACTGTTATTGGTTAATTCTTTCAATTTTATCAAATTTCTAAATCTTCAAGAATTATTCTGACCAGTTAAAATATTTTCGAAATTACTGAAAGTTTTAACAATGAATTTTCAATCTAAATTTTATAAACTTCTTATTTGATTATGATGTAAATAATATATCAGCGCTTAATATGTATTAAATCAAGGAAATTTTTAGAAACATCTTATTACTTGGTTCTAATATCAAAATACTAACACAATTTCATATGGTTTGAATTTATACTCGCATATCAAATGTAAACTCTTAAAAAAATTATTTGGAATCATAATGCTACATATTTATTTTAAAATCTTCAATTCAAAAAATAATTTAAAGGCGTATCTAACGTCTATAAAAGAATTTGAATTTTTCTTTTATATATGCTTTTAAACTTTGATTTGTTGAAGCATATGTCAGAGGATAGAAAGCAGGATAAAGTAGCCATAATGCCTGAACTATTTTCCACGCTATAAATGGAAGAATAATATCATAAATAAGCAATAATCTTGCAATGACAAAAGGTGTCCACATTAATAAGTATGATAAAACGACTATTACCAACGGCAAAATGTTAATTCCTTTTGCTTTCTTATACCTTCCATTTACAGCTGAGCAATCAGTATGCGTATCGTTAGAAAGAGGTTTCGTTTTACTACTAATTCCCAATGTGGAACTTATTCCCTCATTATGGTCTGCACCCGATTTTATGTTATTTCCTTTTTGTAATTTTTTGATCTGTTGAGGACAATTTTCAACTTGTGTATCGGAATTTTTAATTCTCTTGTTAAATTTTGTAATAATTTTTCCATACACAAAGATCATGTATGCTATTGGAACAAAATAGACAAATATAGTTTCAATAGTGAAATAAATCATTGGAAATGTTTTTCCAAGATATGTCCTATCACACCTCTATAAACAAGTTAATTATTAAAAAAATTTCATACATCAATGTTACAATCATCTTTCTTAATATGATACATCGCAGCAAATGGAAGTGCAAATATGAATGAAAATATCCATCCAATAGTTACTTCTTTAAACACTAATCCTCTAGTACTTTTAAATTTTTTAACATTAAAAACTGCAGAATAACGGTTATGCGATATCGCTAACAAAGCAAATACAGACATAACTAAACCAACTTCAAAAAAGTAGACATTCAATCTGCATCCTATATCTCCAAACATAAATTGATTATAGAAAACATCTATGACATCCATAATAACAACAAGACAATCTAGCAGAAGGGCGAGGCTTAGATTCACAATATACAAATTTGTGGCATTTTGAAGTTTTCGATTACATAACACAGCCAATATAATTGATATGTTAAAAATGATTGCAAGAGTTACCATGGTAGATGAAATTACAAAACCCAAAATTCGAAGAAATTCATTTACATTACAATCAGTTGCAAGCATTTTATACAATTGAGTTTATGAACAGTAAGTAATTTGCAAGTACTGTGTATTTAATATGAACTAAATATACTTTTTATGTTTAGGAATTTATAAAAATAGAATTTTTAATTATAAAATAAATTGAACCTATATCGTAGATTTAAGATAATAATAATCATTATAATTCAGCATTGAATGAAATTGAAAGAATAAAGAGTATAGTACCATTTTTATTTTACTAGACATTAGTTATTTTAAATTAATTTAGTAGATTAAACAAGGGCTAAAAAATATTCTTTCATTTACTTTACTTAAAGTTACCAAAGTAAATTTAAAATGAAATTTGTTTACCATAAAATTAAACTAGAACAAAAATCTTTGTGGGTAGCCTAACCTTAGTTTTCACAATAATCATTTCCAATATATCTTGTATCTTGCAGCCGATTTATATACTCAAACAAAGTAAGTTATTTAATAATTAACAATTATTTTCGTAAAATTTTTTATTCTAATTTAGCAACTGAAATTTCCTTTAATTAGTGGTTCTATGAAAGTTTTTCATTTTTCTATAACTCATTATCTATATATACATACAGAGGTTTCTGTTTTCTTAAAATCGATAAAGAAATGTAAATATACATAACATTTATTCAAATTAAATTATTCGGGATTTCTTGAGAATTTTTAGAAAGAAACATATTAAAAAATTAAAGTATTACTATGAAATTGCTATATATCTGATTAATTATATGTTCGTTATTCAAAGAGAAAAGTTTATATCTAAATGTAGGAACATAAAAATATTATATACAAAGTATTAATCAATTTTTCTTTCCTAAAATATTTAAATTGATACAGCCAAATCTGTTAATAGTTTGCTAACATATAGGTTATTTACTCAACTGATATATTTTTATAAAAACCAATTAAAACAAGCCATATAGCTCCTTTTTAGAAAATTAATTTTTTTTGTAATAATACTATAATTTTGGGATAATATTATATTATTTCTAAAATTTGAAAAATTTTTTCTGAAAAATATTATAACATGGATATGGCATTTTTATTTAGTTTATTAATTTAAAAATGAAATAAATATTCTAAGTGGATTTTATCAAATGTTAAATAATAGGGTGAAGTAATTATCTTATTTACGGCTATGAGATTTTTAATTTCGTTATGAAATAGACTCTTAAAATTTTTAAAATTAATTTACTCGATTTTCGAAAATTACAATAAACGTATTATATATATTTCTGTATTTGGATTAGCTTTAGAATAAGAGAAGAAGCATTAATTGGTAATTTTTGCTCCAGGTTTGTCTTAAAAGATAATAGAAAAGAAACATTTTTGAGTGGGTTTATGTTACATATTATCCAACATATTTTTCACTTTAAAATTCCGTATATAATCAGTTATATATTACTCTAATATAAATATCAACCATACATTTGATAAAAGGAGTTTAACGAGTAATAAGCAGTATAATAATTCTCCAGTTAAATATTACAGAGATACCAGAAAAATTGTTGATCTTATTAAATTGTGAAAAGCAAAAATATAATTAATAGAAAAAAATGCATTCATCACGAAAGTTGTATCCTTATTGATTAATCAAAAAATCTGGTATACTTTGATCTTCCCTATTTGATGAAGATAATTTAATGATAATATATCCATCTATAAAAAAAAGACAAAATAGTTTCTGAAATGCAATCCAATTATGAATTTTTTAATAGAATTTGCATAAAAATATAAGCAGGATGGTAAAATTATCATAAATATGATAAATAGTGATTGAAGTTCAATAAAAAACAGATTTTTTCTTTCTTTATCTTTTACTAAATATAAAAAGCCTTTAAACCCTGAAGGAGATTGTTTTTGTATAAAAAACTATCTCTAAATTATTCGATTCATATTTTTAGTAAATCGGTTATAATTATGAAACATTTAACGATTGGTGAACATTCCAAGCTCTAAAAACCTGGAATTTAGCAATCTCTCCTGATTACATTTGACCTGTAAAATAATTAGAAACATATTTTTTATGTATTCTAAAATGATTATGGTATTTCGTATGATATTATCATTAAATTTTTACAAGTTGTGCTGCAATGTCAGTAAATAAATTAAGTGATTCTAGCAAGAAGTTTATTAACCGCATACTTTCTATTACTTAATATGAGGTTATGTGATATGTACATTATTAATGGTTAAAGCTATTCTTTATAGCTTTACACAAATAAAAAAAATACCTAAAATCATTTTTTTAATGGAAAATGACAGTCACAGATAATAATAAGGATATCAACTGGGTTTTGTTCATTATAATAGATACTTAAACATGATTAATGAATAATTTATTGAAATTTTTATAAGAACGCCCTTTTTGCAGAAGTCAGGTGTCCAAACTTCGCCAACTCGATAAACTTGACAGTAACGCGGGAAAAAATGAAATCTTGACCATCGATTGAGATTTCATATATTTTCAATGCTCAAAAAATGTTGCTTACTTGTATTTTATAAAAGAAAAATTGATTATTTTTAAATTTCTTGCAAACTAGTTACTAAAAATTAAGGTTTTGGCTAAGAAAATCTCTGCTATCCATTTAAATAGAGTATCTTAATAGTAGAGATAAAATTAGCCTATCTTGCTGCATCCTTAAATCTTGATTTTTAAAGCAATAAATATTAAGAAAAGAAAGACAGCTAAATCGCTTTAGAAGAGGTGGTATTTCTGAAAAAATTTATCCTTGTTTGGTTGAAGATTTTGACAACGCTGATATTCATACTTTTATCGTTAAATAAATAAATCTATCAAGCCCTACAAGCTAAATGATTTCTTTTTTGCCATTGAAACTTCTTTTTTAGCAGATTGTGTCAATATATAAAAGTTATTAATGGAAAATCTGTGATTATAATTAATTCATTCGGTTTTTGTATTGGTTGTAAGATATTTAAACATCTGCTGACGTGAATTGAAGAGCTCTGAGCTAGATATAAATAATTTAAAAGGAAAATTATTTGAGTTTTAAGAAAAACATATCTAATATCATATTTTAAATGCTTTAACAAGAAAATCTAAGTGATGCGATTTAACATTGGATAATTTTGTTATTTTGTATATAGGTGGGACCTTGTTTTTGTCCTGAGTATGCTTTAAGTAGATATTTTACAGACAATAAAAGAAATGTCGTATAACAAATATTTTTTAGATGAAGCAAAGGCCATTTTTATTTAACTGATGATATGAAATTAAAGTTTTAAACTATTTTCAAAAGGAAATACGTCTCCAACAGAATTTAAACATACATTTTCTCATTCATATATGGGTGAGTATTTTAACAGTACTATAAGATAAAATAATAGTTTCGTAGTCTTATATCAAGAATTTAGCGAAATAGGAACCTCAGTTTTATTCACTAAACCGAAGTAAAATTCTAAATAAAATTAAAATGCCTTTGTAGTTGGAAAATATTTTACCTTAGTCTTGTCAGTTCAAAAATTCAATCGTTATCCGTACCCATAACGAGTTCACCACGTTACAGATCACAAGGGTATTACCATTTAGAGAATATGAAAGATTTGATGTGACGTTGGATCATGCAACTAGAAAATAATTAATTGATGTCATGTGTAAAGAATCCTTATATTACGGTCTTTACCTCTGACAATGACTATATATAGGATTTACCAAGTTGCTATAACATCGAATACAAGCATTAACAAGGAACTGTAAATGTTGTTACACCAAATTTTCCATATATTTCTGCACATTTTCTTTTTCTCCATAAATAAACACGAAACAAAAAACGCCATCCTTTAACATTAGTCGTGATCGACATTTCCCACAAGAATCTGAGGCAATATATATAATTTCGGGATCTCAAGGTCATCCCAGGCTATGGATATCTCGCATTAACTTATATTTTATAGATAATGCTTTATATATGAATGGTCGAAGAGGTTTGAGCATAATTTCACGTAGCTTTTATCTCAAAAAGTTGTTTAAAAATGTTTAAAGTAATTCTTTGTGATATTTTGTTGACGATAATACTTTTCAGCCCTAAAAAAAGAGATTTATACTGGCCTAAGCTCTGAAAAGAATGAAAGTAAATGAATAAATGTATGCGTTTGAGGTTCTTTCAGCGTTTTTATAATCCTGTAAAACTGAAAACGGGCGTCGTATCGTATTATCGTAACAATAGTTTCCTTTTGAAATATACATTCTTTACTTAAAGTGTGAGTAGGAAAAAAACAATTAAACGTATACAAGTCGAATTAAGCCAATACACTGTAAGACGTGATCCAACTTTTGTGTGGTTAAATTTGCTGGGCCGTTTTCGATCACCAAAAATAGTAATCGCATTAACAATTTTTTTGGTCACCACATAAAATTGGTTTAGGACTTAATACCTTTGAACAATCTGCAGAACAAGGAGCGAAAGCATTGTTTCGTGTATAGTTGAAAGGTTTGACGCCATAAAACGGTTTATTTCTAACAAGTTCTTGCGGTTTTTATTATAGATATTTCCCGATTTCTTTTCTTTACGAATGATAAACAAATTTAGGGCCCCTTCTTAACATCGATTGGTTGATCCCTTGTTCTAAAATCGTAAAAGATATGTGATTAAACTATGTAAATAACTCTCTGCCTAATAACTTAATTTTATTTATCTGCTTTTCGAGTTATAGTTTTTAATTTAACTAGGTTTATCTCTGCTGAACATGTGTACTGCCAATATATATAGCTAACTAACAGATAGCCTTAGGGTATATAAAACATTTGATCCTATTCTCCACCCAGCTCGGGAATGAAATCTTTAGAAACATAATGTAATCTGAATATTTCTGCATAAAAAAATGTATAAAATATATTTATTCATATGAATGTAGGCGTAATTTTAATGGAAAAAAATTAATAAAAACTACGACCTGAATTAGATATGAAAGGAACCAAAGCACCTGACATTAATACAAAGGATTATATTTAACTAACTTACTTCGCATGTACTAAAGTATATATATACATTATATCGTTCCTAAAAGCAACCGATTGTCACCAAAGTTATATCTCCGTTTTTTTATAATCTCTTCAGTCTTAATCATGGCCTGGGAGTTTCTAAGACGGAACTTGGCCAGCCACTGATGATCGACTTTATAATCCCTCAGAAGTAACACATGGAAAATTACTTAAGCAAATCGTCTTCTAGGTACACTAGTTAATTAATGATGAACATAGTGTGAAGAGCCGTATCTGAGGGATGTCAATTAGATACAGTTCGATCATAAATGATTAATTAATTAAGAAAAAATATTACTTGTTAATAATTACTTCTATCTGGATGATTATACGACATGATGAGTTTTATTAATATAAAGTTTACATATTAACTTTTACGTAAAAAGGTTCGAAACTCCCGCCAATTACGTTCTCATTAATTTAACATAGAACTGGAATATATGGGAATAATATTGATGAAGTTACAGTCATTATCACATATATTTTATTTTTATGAAAATAAAGTATTTAATTAGATGAAACGAATGAAAATAAATAGTTTTTTGATTAAAGATGACATAACTTTCTAAGTTCAAACACTATCAAAGATAAAAATATGTATATTATTCAAATTACGTTTTCTTTTATATTTTAAATTTTTTTACGACATTTTCACATGAATTACATAGGAAAAAGCTCTTTATTTTAAGGGACAAAGTTATGAAGTTTGATTTAAAGTTTTGTGACACATCACACACTATTAATCAAATCTTAAATAGTATGTGCAAATATTTTTTTACTTTTGATTATTCCCAAATTAAGAATATCGTAGCTTTGCCGTCATGGTGAAAAACTTAGACATAATTCCAGCATAAAATATAGTATTTAAACAAAATACTTTGTTGTGCTTCAAAAAAGATATTGTTAAGGCGTTTAACAATTTTTTGTCATTAACTTAGGTATATGGTATTTGAAAAAAGGTGTTTGTAAATACAATTTAAAGAATATATTATTTATTACTTATACAGAGCAATGAATTTATAAATTTAAATGATTCACCAATAAAATTATATAATCTATTTATATATTCAAAATAACATGTTGATTAAAATATTTTGAATTTTAGGAAAGTAATTTCAATGCCGTTTATAGCATCAGATTTTGTATTAATTTTATGATTAGTAGAAAAAACATTTTATGTAATACTATCTCTACTATTTTAGTTAATAATGACAACATTCTGTGGGAACACAGCATGTTATTAATAAGTAAAAAAATTTTCCAATTACTAAATTAAAATATTTCAAATAATGTATACTTTTGCTGTTATTTAAGTAAAAAATATTTTAAAGGTTTAGTTATTAATTAAAATATTAATATGACCACCTCTAAAAACGGAAAGCATACCACTGGATAAAAAAAACTTTGTAATTCGCGAAGGAATACAATTTTTCAAAAAATTTAAATGGTTTACATTAATATGATGGTATACTGTATGGATATTATGAAAACCAATTTTAAAATATAAAGATATTTATAGATTTGGAGCCTTAATATGCTTCAATTCTTTCTAAACTTTAAAAATAATGTTTCATTGCTCTTTTATCATGCAAAATAAAACCTTAAAAATAAATATTGTGAATTCTAAAAAATAAAAACATTTTTGCCTATTTCAGTATTTTATTTAGAGTTTTATTCAAAATAAATCCACAAAACGCAAATATTGTGGGTAAATATAATGATTTTCTATAAAAATTAACCACTCTTTAAAGCGAAATGTATATTTTATATAATGGAATATTGCATAAAGTAAGCAGATATTTTTCTATAGATAGTGTCGAAATATGTTCAAAGAAAGTAAATATTATACATCGAATGTACTTACTGAACCGTATTCAGAATATGTTGTCAGTTATTTGTATCCATGGAAGACAAATTTTACGACTGTTCTTTACATGCAGCTATTCATCAAACCCCAAACAAAATTTCATACAACTACATATCGGGAAAGCATAGGAAGTTAATATAAAATTGTCGATAAAACTTTATGGGCAACTATAAGGGAGACTGAAAATCAATTCAGTCTGGAATAATCTTCTAAACGTATGAATAACTGGCTGCTTTTATGAATTAAACAAAATATATGGCAAGTTGTTCAACGATTAATACATTTTACAAAGTTTTTAGAAATTAAAGCTATTAAAACAGTCTTAAAATGCTTTTATCGTGAGGATTTTATCTCGAAAGGATGTCTTATTATGTTTTCCAGGATTAGAGGAGTATGTTAGAAACGTAAAGCACATTATATTCTTTTGTCTTTTATGGAGTATTATTCGGAAAATTATGATTGCAATTATCATAGGACCCATATTGGAGTCCCATTGTTTAGTTTATAATTGTCGAATCAAAGATTTGGGCTTATTTTTAAGTTTACGTTGAACGGAAAATCAGATTGAAGGGTTATTGCAATAGATTAAATAATTTAGATACGGCCAAGGCGGGCGGGTAGATTGTATGACATAGATTGGAATTATTATCTCACATGTTAAGTTACAATGGTGTGATCGGCAAATTCGATTTAATCTCTTCAACATTAAATGGCAACGGTTGCTTTACGCCTTTTTTGAAAAGATGTGAGCTTCTGGGGAGGTTAGAGAAGATAAAGAAAGAGGAATTCCTTGATGCATTGTTTTTATGTCTTGGCCATAATGTTTTTGGTGAAATGTATGCTATCAATCACGATGAATTAATTTATTACGAAATGGGGAGCTACTTGAAATCTCGTTTTGATATAGGACCAACCGAAATGGAGGCATTCCATACTCTTATAAGACTTTGTCAAAAACCTGATCAGACTAGGTGATTTTGCAATGGATTTAAAAAAAATCTATGGAATTGCCCTTAGAGAATCAGGTGAGGCGCAACTTAATCAAATGTTGGTTAATGGGATTCTAAACAAGGGAATCAAAATAGAGCTTATGAAAGGAAAATTCTAAACACTGTGGCATGCATTACATTCAGCACGACAATTTAAATCAATCGAAGATGCTATGGAAAATCCTTTTAAAGAATCAGTATGTTTACTCACTAATTTTAAGCAAAAAGACAGTGGAAGTGATCAATTCGATAGATGGATCAGGGACATAAAAGAAGTTTTAAAAAACTTCTGCAAGGCAAATGAAAATATAACTTGCTTTAGGTGTGGAAAACGGACCATATATGTAAATATTGCAGATCTCAGGGTAACTCTTTTAACTTCAGAACCTCTACAAGAAAGAACCATTGTAATGCTGGAAGTAAAACGCAAAATGGCACCGTCCAGTTGTCGTAAAAAATGAAATTGATGGAAAATGCGTCCAATTTGTTAATAATTCTGGTTCATCGGTAACTGTTATAAGGTATGATTTAATTTTTGACAAAACTAAATTTTTATCTGATAATGTAAAACACCTATTTATATGACCAATGGATCGTGCTGTGAATTTATGGAATGTATATTTTCACAAATCAAAATAGCCGACATCTATTTCGATTTTAAATTTATATTTCAGTCAGAACTAATTATATGCTATCATTTTGGGTACTGATTTCATTACGTCTTTTAATGCGACAATTGATTTTTTTACAGAAACTTAGTGCTTTTGGGAAGGGAATAAATTTTCTGGGCAGTATTGAGCTATTAATGAATACACTAAATAAGTCAGTTAGTTATATAGATATTATTATTAAAAATTTTAAATCTTGTTCAGTCATTAATGACTTCAGAAAGCTTATGTATGAATAGAATGCAGTATTGTCAAACACAAAATAGAGACAGGACAAGCGATACAAAAAAAAAAGAATTTTTTAAGAACACCTATACATTGTGTAAAAGATTTATAGGAGATAAAATACATGTTACTGGTAGAAAAAATCATTAAAAGATCAAGATCAGCTTGGGCTCACCAATTGTATTAGTGCCGAAAAATGGTGTTATTCTATTGTGTATAGACTATCAAAAAATTAATAACTTTAAAAAATCTGATGCTCATCCAATTCCACGCATTGATGATACCTTGGTTTTGTTATCAGGAGCTATGTGGTTCACCACTTTGGATCTAGCTAATGGATATTGTCAGGTACCAGTAGATGAGAATCGTATTAAGAAAACGGCAATCATAACTCTTTTAGGTTTAACGAATTTATAGTGCCCAGTCTTCTAGACTATAAATAGGAGACTTAGGCGGTGGAACGCACGCCGCGGTATCGCCTGATTGATTATAGATCTATTATTTTTTATCCCTATGTCTAAACATATCACGAGGTCGTTATTTACATCCTACCTCCTGAATGGAGAACTAAGTCCCGGGTACCATAAGAGTATACGTAATGCATTTTGGGCTAAAGAACGCTCCAGCAACATTTCAAAAAGTAATGGAAGCAACGCTTTAACCATTATCAAGAAAATCTTTAATTGTTTACCTCGAAAACTTTGTCATATTTAGTGGAATAGAAGAGCACTTGAAATTTTAGAACAGAAATTCTGTTTCTTAGCCGAAGTTGGATAAAATCAAACAAATCTAAATGCATGTTTTTTAAATCCGAATTAAAATTCTTTGGGCTTAAAGTTGGTGGAGCGAGAACAAAGGTTAATCATAAAAGAGTAGAAATTATCAAGGACTGGTCAGTACCGAAAAATATACAAGGATTTCATGGGTTTTCTTTTTATTACCCACGTTTCATAAAAAATTTTACGGAATTTATGGGCTGTTCATGATCAGCAACTATAAATATATTCTGTTTTTGTTGGTTAATGATCAAGAAATAGCTTTTTCAATCCTTAAGACACATCTTACGTCACCTCCTATATTTGGTTTTCCAGGCATAAGAAAACCATTCAGCGCTGATACCGATGCATGCGATATTTCCTTAGGTGCAGTTTTATCTCAACTCTGCGAAAATAATAATGAAGTTGTAATTTAATATGCTAGTCATGTACTATCTGATGTTGAACGCAAATATTTGGTAACAAGAAAGGAATTGCTTGGAGTTGTATGAGCATTTAAAAAGTTTAAACCCTATTTACTTGGTTCATGATTTCTACTTCTCACTGATAATCGTCCATTATTGTCACTAGATATAACAGCTGATATCGGTGGCCAGCTTGCTGGATGCCTCGACCAAATGTCGGAGTATATTTTTTTAATTGAACATCATCCTGGAGGTCTGCAAAATAATGTAGGTGCACTTTTAAGACAATTTATCTTTTTTATTTAAAGGAACATAAACAAAATAAGATATCTGAGTCTAAATTTACCCATGAAGAACTTGCTTCTTATCAAAATAATTATCCTGTTATCTCTTCTTTTTTAAAAGAATGTTATAAGGAAAAAAATTTGAAATAAGAACTCACATGATAATCCATTGTTTAGAATATTATGTAGATAAAAATATGCTCTAGAACAAAAAATGGTTTATTTTTTTGAAAACATGATACCCCCTCTGGTTAACGACTACGATATACATTACCCAAATAATTTGTTTCTTTTGTTCGTAAGATGTGCCATGATGACAGAGGTTACATGGGGCTAGCAAATACACTATCTGGAATAATTTGAAGGTTTTATTTACCTGGTATGAAAAAAGATATAGAACATTGGTGTAGCTTATGTCCTAAATGCTGTGCTCGAGACAATCCAATCTTAAATCATCAGTAGAAATGGTCGTAACCTTGAATTTATTTACATTAGAAAGGATTAGAATGGACATTGTTGGCCCACTTAAAATCACAGAGCAAAGGTATATATTTATATTATTGTTAATGGATTAATTTTCTGTTTGGCCAAGTATTTCCATTGAGATGCATAAACAATCGCAAAGGTCTTTGCTGATAAATTTGTTTGTAAATTTAGAGTGCCTTTATATTTACACACAGTCCAAGGAACAAATTTTGATTCTAGCTTCTAAGGAAATGTGCAAAAAATTAGGCATCGTCAAAACCCCAACGCCACTGAGGTTCCCTGCGGGGTATTTCCCTCCTGAAACGTAATTGACGAACAGTGACTTCGCAAAGTCACTGCCCAGGTTTTTGTCCTTTTCCATTTATATATTAATCAACTGGTAAAAGAAAGCTCTCAGTAATAACTATTGTTGTATGTCCTACAACTACTTCGCCGACCGCCACATCCGTGGGTGTGGCGCAATTAAATGCGGTGCACTGTTACATACGACTTAACCCGAACATATATTATTATATATTAGCACGTTAGGCGGCGGAGC